>JAWZYV010013158.1:0-140748 GCA_038373885.1 Cheiracanthium punctorium | reverse complement strand
TAAGAGGTTCTCCAGATCTTATTTATTTTATTTTGACAACTTCTCCAACATTAGCTATTATGCACTTGTGTATAAGAAATGGAATGTTTGGCCAAAGTTTCCTTCCTCACATTTTACAAGAAAAAATTTTGCATTAACACCTCCTTGAGAAGGAGGTTTCGGATCAATGACATGTGACAATGAAAGTGTCGAATCCATATTGGGAATGGAGGTTCAGACCCGACCGCAACCACCCACCACGGAGCCCAACAAGGGGATGCACAAACGTGCACCAGTCCTAGTCGGGTGTATACGCGCACAGTACATCCCTTAGGCAGCGTCCACCCTTAACGACGTGCCAAGTACATGTCTCGTTTGCTTGATCCCTAGCAGTTGACTGAAATCATGTCACACCAGCTGGTTGATACACAGGGGAACGCTGAGCACTTCCCGTTTACCCGAAGCCGAGGGCCAATGCAAGAGGTTGGAGAAATAACCCCTCAATTACCAGGTAGGGTTTTCATATAAAGGTGAAAGCAGGATTGGAAAATGATCACTGTTATGTAGGTCACTAAAAGCAGATAAATTATACAGAGGAAAGATGGGGGGAGAACAGATTGCAATATCTATGGCATGGAAACATTTAGTTGGATAATGGAAGTAGGTGTAGTCGCCATTTTGCATAATGCAAAGATTATAGTCAGTTATGAGTTGTTCAATTTGTTCTCCTCTATTGTTGACATCTTTACTGCCCCATAAGGGACTGTGAGCATTCATGTCCCCCAGGAGTATGAAAGGAGGTGGAAGTTGCTGGCCCAGATTATTTAGTAAAGTTTGGGTGATTGTTTCAGTAGGGGGAAGGTAGATTGGATGCTAGCGGCATTTTTAGCCTGCAAAGTAGTGTTGAGATTAATGGTACGATAAGGATATTTATTATTTATTAAGAGGGCAACTCTGCCGGAGGCCCTGTCCCCTAGCTCATAATCTTTTCTGGGGGTGATATAATTGCGGATTTGCGTTTGTTTATTGGTCCTTAGATATGTTTCCTGTAGGGCAAGGCAAGCTTGATTATGATCATAAATTAAAGTTTTGAGGTCATCAATTTATTTAAGAAACCGTGGCAGTTCCAAGAAAGCAGGCTGGGCCATAATTCGGGTGATGTTAGTGATGCACTGAAAGCTTGCTTTTAGTCCCCGTAGGTGTAAGTGGGGTACTAGGAATATGATCATCATCCATGATATTGTCTGAAATGTCAGAGTCCATAGGAACCAAATGCAGTATTGAGTCGTCAATGGGTTTTTGTGGAAGGATGTTTTTAAGCCTGGACTTACTGTATTTTGCCTTATAGGCTGCAGTTTTTTTTAATTATATGTCTATTTTGAGTGGAGTTTTTGCTTTGAGACTTCTTGGATGTGCTTTTTTGTGGAGCTATGGAAGAGTAATTTTGGGTAGAGGTTAAGTGTTTAGTTTTAGTAGTGGAAGTAGGTATAGAGACGGGCACAGATGTTGGTGGCTCGGTTTGTATGGCAATTGATTTAACAGATTTGACTGCTTCAGCATAAGACTAACCGGGTTTGGGTGTACGGAGTTGAGTACTTTACGGGCTTCTGGATAAGACATTCCTTGTGTGGCAGTCCTTGCAAGGACTGGATTTCTTTTGCATACGACCATTTCAAGCATGAGCAGGAATATGAAGGGTGATCCTGTTTGCAGTTCACGCATTTAGGTGGATTAGAGTAGGTGTCACTGTCATGGTCAGAGATCCCAGAATGGGCACAGTTTGGGGAACTACGACAGGAGGGTTTGGTATGGCCAACCTTTTGACATTGAAAGTAGGATTAGGTATGTATGGTCTAACGGCACATGAGAGGTATCCTGCTTTGATATGGGTAGGAAGTAATTGGAAAGTCAAAATTATATGCTTTGTGTCCAGTGTTTGGTTATTGCACCGGATAGAGATTCTGCAAACTGCACAAACATTTTGAGATTTAAGATTTTCAAGGATTTCGGCCTTGGAGCAGTGTAATAGATCAGGTTCAGATATAACGTGTCTTGATGAATTAAGTGTGCTATGGGGTGATACAGTAAGAGGTTTTAGACTGATAGTTTTTAATTGCATGATGTTGTTTGCCTGCTTACTATTAGTTACTTCCACTAAGATGTCTCCTGATCATATTTTTTTTAACTGACTTTTCCAACATGACCAGTTATATACTTATATATTAGGAAAGGGGAGGTTTGGCTAAAGTTTCCGTCCTGACAGTCACAACAAAAAATTTGGCATGACCATCTCCTTGAGTAGGAGACTTCGGAACGTTGACGTGAGACGAAGATAACGTCGAATCCATATTGGGGATTGGAAATTTCGGACCCGACCGCACCACCCACCACGGAGCCCAACAAGGGGATGTGCAATTGCACACCAGTGCTAGTCGGGTCTATACGCTCACAGTACATCCCTCAGGCAGCGTCCACCCTTAACGACCTGCCCAGTAGATGTCCGTTTGCTTGATCCCTAACAGTTGACCAAAATCAGTACCACCAGCCGGTTGATACACAGGGGAACGCTGTGCACCTCCCGTTTACCCGAAGCCAAGGCAAAGCAATGGGTTGGAGAAAAACCCCTCAATTACCAGGTTCCCCATTTCCGGGGACACGGGTTTCCACGCATGGCAAACACGTGGGCAGTGTACCCGCCAACAGAAGCTGACGCCACAAAGCGACCACAGCTTCTGAAGGGGGGCCCTCACTTAAAGAGAAGAAACCACACCGAGGGAGAAGGGGAAGGAAACAGCAGAAGGAGAGAGGAGGGTAAAAAACAGAGAAGCGAAAGATCGCTGGGGCCCCAGGATTGCGACACCCGTGAAAACTTAAGGAAGGTGTTCCCCCCTATTGAAGTTGATAGATTAATATTTATCCGAACACAACATGCAAAATTGCGAGTAAACACATGTGCTGGTCTTGCAAATGCTTTGCATACATGTGACGAGCAAGAAAACGTACAGGCTGGACGAATTGTTATTTTGCCTTCTTCCTTTACAGATAGCACTCGAAACATGATTCAAAACTATCAAGATGCTATGGCAGTGGTAAGGAAATTCAGGAAGCCAGATATTTTCTTAACATTTACATGCAACCCTTTATGGCCGGAAATAACTAATTGCATAAATTCCTATGAAACTGCAAATAATAGAGCTGATGTTACCGTTTGCGTTTTTCATGCAAAAATTAAAGAGCTTTTACTTTTGATTAATCATGCACAAATATTTGGTACAAATATATTTATATACAGTTGAATTTCAAAAAAGAGGCTTGCCTCATGTTGTTGACGTTGAATATAAAGAGGAAGAAGTTGAATATAAAGAGGAAGAAAATATTAAGACGAAAAGGAGAATAAAAAAATTAAGAGAAGACAGTGAATATAAAGAAGAAAATCTTAAAACGAAAGGAAAATAAAAAAATTAAGAGAAGATGTTGTTTATAAGAAAGAAAATTATAAAACTAAGGTATGTTTACACAAATTAAAATCACAAGAATTATATCAAAAGAAAGAGCAACTAAGTGATAGACATCAAGAAACAAGTATACGAAATAATGGTCAACTGCGACTTAAGAGAGAATATTATCCGTCAATATCAGAGGAGTAATGATCTAAAAGATAAACATTTTCTAAAATTTATTAAAGATCGGACATGTGTACCTCAATGTATATGTTATTCTTGTGAAGGTCTGTTTTTCAGTCACTCTGTAGTTAGCTTTAATGTAGAGAAAATTAAAGAAAGTATTCCTGAAGACATTTTTTCAAAAGTTTACAATTGTAGTCCAAAATATATTTGTAAAACTTGTAACTCCTACATCAGTAAAGGTAAAATACCTATTTTATCTACTAGTAATGGATTGAAGTTTGTTGATATACCAAACTGCTTGAAGAGAGAATGGTCGACCTTACATTAATTTCATGCAAATTAGACCATTAAAATCTTTTTCAGGTAATTCACAGTTTGGTTTCAAAGGTAGTGTGATAAATATACCAATTGAAATTAATGATGTGTTGAATGCATTGCCAGAAATTTCAATCAGATGGCGACATTACAACTGCAGTTAAAAAGACATTTTGATCACAAGAGCACTTATATGTTTGAAACCATTCGTCCAGTGGTTGTCTGCAAAGCGCTAAAACATCTGATTGAAACACCACTTTACCAGAAGCACGACATTCGGATTGACAATAAATATTTCAACCAGTTTCAGAGTGAGAACAATGAAAGAGTAAACTTCATAGTAGATAATTCTGATATTAATAATGACACAGCTGTAAGTAATTGCCTAAAAAATTTAATCTTTCTAATAATGCAGATTTCGATTCAGATTTTGAATCAGAAGAAGAATTTGATGAAGAAGTTATGTTAGTTGACAGAAATGAAGACACAGTTAACAATGTTAGAGTTATAGCTCCAGGACAAGGAAAAATTCCCGTATCTTGGCGTGCAGTAGAAGATATAGACGAGTTATGTTTCCCTAAGATATTTGGTGGTTACAAAATGGATATTCCTGCTTTTATTTCATATGGTGATCGGACAAAATCGGAGATTCGGCATTGGGATCGAAGATCATGTGTATCTACCAAAGTTCTGTTTATGGCTAAAAAGAAACTAGAAAAATCATGCATTGCTAGTTTAAATACTTGTTTGACGAAAACAAAACAAACAAACGGTGTTCAAGCTAAAAATGTTTTAGATATGAAGTTTTTAGACAACATTAGCAATTATTGACTTGTAAATTAGAAACGGGGACGTTTGACTAAAGTTTCCTTCCTGACATTTCACTAGAAAAAATCTTGCATTACTGCCTCCCTTAGTAGACTTCGGAACGTTGACGTGAGACGAAGATAATGTCGAATCCATATTGGGGATTAGAAATTCGGACCCGACCGCTCCACCCACCAGAGAGCCCAACAAGGGGATGCACAAACGTGCACCAGTTCTAGTCGGGTCTATTCGCGCACAGTACATCCCTTAGGCAGCGTCCACCCTTAACGACGTGCCCAGTAGATGTCCGTTTGCTTGATCCCTAACAGTTGACTGAAATCAGTACCACCAGCCGGTTGATACACAGGGGAATGCTGTGCACCTCCCGTTTACCTGAAGCCGAGGCCAAAGCAATGTGTTGGAGAAAAAAAAAACCTCAATTACCAGGATTCCCATTTCCGGGGACACGGGTTTCCACGCACAGCAAACACGTGGGTAGTTTACCCGCCAAAAGAAGCTGACGGCACAGGACGACCACAGCTTCTGAAGAGGGGCCCTCACCTGAAGAGAGGAAACTACACCGAGGGGGAAGGGGAAGGGAACAGCAGAAGGAGAGAGGAGAGTAAAAAACAGAAAAGCGAGAGATCGCTGGTTCCCGGGATCGTGACACCCGTGAAAACCTAAAGAAGGTCTTCCCTCTGAGGGTTGAAACTAATGAGAAAATTTAAGGAAAAAAGTAATAAAGAAAACTAGTGAAAATAAAATAAAAAAGAAGAAAATATACTATTGCCGGATATCCGGTATGCAGCCAAATTGATATCCGTTGCATTAATAATATTCTGTACCCCTAAAACAAATATTTTGAAGCATTCTTTGTACTTCGCTTGTAAATGCAATCTGATGATTAGCAGTTTAAGCCGTTTTTCTCATACATACTTACTAATACTTTTAATAAAATGTATTTTATATTTAAAGGTGTCAATTTGTTTAATGCTGAGCAATTTGTACTGTTTTTAGATGGAAAAGAATCAACTAAAACAGACAACATATTTGCTGCAATAGCTACTTTGATTGCATCTTATTTCGTATTTAATATTGAATATCCAGCAGAAGCGTGTGTCACTCTGGAATTCATTCAGCAGTAATAATAAGTTTTTATAATAAAATAGAATTGATTGTTTTTAAACTTTGTTAATATAATGAAGTCTTTCTAATTTTTTTTTTTTCCTGCCATGATAATGCAACTGAAAACATCAAATTATATTTGTTTGCTATCATTATGAAAGTCTAATTGTGTTTTACTATAAAAATTAACTTAGTTATTTTATAATATCTGGCATATAATCTAAATAATATATATTAAATATCATACTTTTTATTGCTTTAATTGACAATATTTAGATGCTAAGTAATGTTAATGATTATTAAAATATGGGACAGAGTTACCTCCAAGTTGAAAAGGAGCAAGGTGTTGCTCGTGAGAAAATTGCAAGCTTCGGATTTTTAAGAACACTAATGTCTTTTTCTAAAGTCACTTCAATATGGAAGCCATTTTTTAAATACAGTGAAACCCCGATATCGTTCCCGCATTCATTGTTTTCCCGTATTGATCGTTTTATTTCTGTGGTCCCTGCACAAATTGTATTTGAATAACGTTAAAGAAACTCTCATGTATTGTTCACCAAAATGTGACTTTCCCGCTTTCACTTTTGTAAAATTTTCTCCAGACCAAAATGAAATTGAAAGTTCAGTGGATCCACATGGCATACAAACTGTATTTGCATCTTAGTATGATTTTTGGGGTTTTGATAGTGATCAGATTAATACCGGTTGCGTGTTGAAGAGGTTGTGTATAGAGTGAAATTTAATAATACTTCCATTTATCAAGAAGTTGAGGCATGCGATATCCTAAACATGGACAAATCATGTGACGATGCAAAAAAGGAAAACAATGGCGGAGCAAAGGACAATGTTCATGACGATGAGGATAAGTCTACACTAGTACAAAAATTGTCTGATGCAATAAAGGTATTTGAAACTGCATGAACTTTTTAATAAAAGCATAAAATCACATACAAGTTCCCGAAAAATATTGTAAATCGTGAAAATTTACTGTTTAAAGTAAAAAATGATGAAAAACCCAACATAAAATTACTGATTTTTTAAAAATAAGTATATGATTTAATTTTCGTCTTCAACTTATTCATCTTGTAGTAAATTATTATTAGTTATACAGTCAGTGCATGTATGCATTAAGATTGCTTTCTTCGTATTTTAACTTCAACGCGCATTCATAGTTTTATCCAAAGCACCCCATGAAAACTAACGAATCGAGGTTCTACAGCATTAATTAGATAGAGAGTGGATGCCTCTCTTTTTTCCCCCCTTTTAGGTTCTGGAAGAGTGATTTTTAAACCCAATGGAAGGCAGAATGTCTTGTTCATACTTTTCTTTTTTTTTCTTTCAGTTTCTTCGCAGAAATAAATCCAGAAAGAGGAACGAAGAGTCCGAAGAATAAAAATATTGCTTTAAAAAAAGTATTACATTTAACAAATGAGTTAATGAGTTTTCAAAATCCTTTTCATTTACCAGCTTATTAAAATGTGTAACATCAGTAATAAAACTAATTATCTTTAAAATGTCTATGCAGTGGTTTATTTTCTATTTACTTTATTGTTATTACTATTACTCTTGCTATTATTTTGCTATGCTAACTTCAATAAACATACCCATTTTGCCTAAAATGTTTAACTTTACCGCTAACATTATTTTGTAAAACCAGGGGACTAAATGCCCGTTGTTGGGGGGGGGGGGGGGGGGAAAGAATGAATGAATGCTGAAAAATGAAGTGTGGGCACCATCGTAAATTAGCCTTTGTTTGGGGGGGGGGGGGGAAACGTTAATAGGTTGGGAACCGTTGACTTAGAAAATCATTCCCCATTTAGGACATTTTTAAAAACCCCTTTGCTGCTTTTACCAACATTTTTCTGAATAGCGTCTTTGACCATCTATTCAAACATTCTATTTATAATTTCACAACCATATAAAACCATTATTTGATTCTTAACAAACACACCCCTTTGTAAAAGAGGCAATATCAAAAGACTACTTGATTTCTATTTTAAAAAGTGAGAATATAGGTATATTTCTAATATATGTAACAATGGATAGTTTATAGTTGCACTTTATGGAGCACGCTTTTGGTAGTTCTCCTTAGTCGCTGAATCTCATTTTAACCTATGGGGAAAATTTAAGTACTTAATTTCTTAACGAATACATTTTAGGATCTGGTTTTAGAGATGTGAGGAATATTGATTGGGTCAAATACTGAATACTTGGACTGAATTCCAAACATTTGGAAGTCGAGTATTAAATTTTTTAAAATTTCATTTTAATTGTAAATAATATACTGCTTTTTAAATTTGTAATTGAATACTAAATAAAGACGAAAATTTATTATATATTATTTGTAGTGCTTAAAAACACTTTTTTAATGAAAGTTTTTCTGTTAAAAAAAAAAAACCCTAGGTCATGAAAAGTCATTTTTTACGAAGTTAAATCTATATACTGTGTTAGATGGATTGATCAGGTAAGTATACATAATCACACAATGCTCTCATACATACATAATCACTCAGTGCTTTATTGTATGTGTTATGAAAACCAAGGTTATGCCTCCACCAGATGGAGTTAGGGGTACTACGATTGTCCCTTTTCGCCGCCATCCTTTGTGGCTGGGAAAAACTCTTCAGAGAGGATTGAGAGGTCTATGTTGGGCCCGCAAACAGCATTTTTAAGAATGGCGGTGCCTTCCATAAAATTACTTTCAAGAAAAATGTTATGTATATATTTTTTAAAACGATGTACATAAAAAAGTAAGAGGCCAGCTGGACCGACCATGTTCAGATTGCAGGTGTCATCGAAAGCTAATAGCTGTGTATTTTGCAATATGGGTTCGCACGAAAGTAGAGACTGCTGTACAGCTATGTCCATAACATTGAGTGAGGGTCATTTCGCGAAATCCTGCCGCAGTTTTGTACGATGTCAGGTCCTGTTGTACTTTGTCCCAACATAAGCACCCGTAAGGAACCAGCCAATAAAAATGAAACAGAAAGATCGGAATAAGAATAAGAATAGCGCAGTGCAGTGTAATTCAGAAGGAGTGCGATAGCTCAATAATACTCATGACATTAAACGTAGAAATATTTGGCAACGGGTCTAAAAGAGTACAAGTGCCCCTTGATTCTGGCTCCCAACGCTCATATGTTAAGACTGCGCAGGAAACCACATAGCAGGAATAGGATTATATCGCATTGGCTCAGAGAATATCTTTCACGCCCTGTTTGGCGGTTCAAAAACTGACTCTGAGCCTCACGATAAATACCTCTTGAAACTTGGTTCGACTAGCAAATATTTGAAAGAAAAGTTTAAATTGCAATTGCAACAATTGCCAGGGGGTCTAACCGCAATTGACACAAAATTAGGATGGACCGTGTGCGGAGAAATCGGTAATAAAGAACCAAACTTAACTAATGAGAGCACGCTATTAACAAATCTGTGCATTAGGAATTTAGAATTTTCTGAATTGCAGAATCTAGAGACAATTGGAATTTCAGGTGTGAAGAGCGATTTGTCAAAAGCTGCAGAGGAAGAACTAGCTGTGGAACAGTTTGAAAATTCTTCGAGTAGAAGTAATGGTGGGCAATACTGTGTGGGGTTACCGTGGTTGGAGAAACAAAAGGAAATTCCTTCTAATAGGCATATCGCGGAGAAAAGATTATTTGGTAATGCAAAAACTCAAATCCCATAATACGTATGAAGAATATGATAAAGTATTTTTTGAATGGCAACAAGAAGGGATAATTGAGAAAGTTTTGGGAAAGGAGGTCAATTTAAAATTTGTCCACTACTTACCTCATCATCCTGTAGTAAAACCGGACGGATAGTCTGACTACTAAGATTAGACCGGTGTTCGATGCTTCTTGTAAATCGGATAGAAACCTGTCCCTAAATGATTGCTTAGTGAAAGGACCCAATCTCATTGAACAAATCCCAGCGATTTTTTTAAGATTTAGGGAAAAGGCTATGGGAGTTGCATCAGATATACGTCACGCCTTTTCACAAATTGCACTGGAAAAAAATGATCGTGATTTTTTGCGGTGGGACTGCAATAATAAAATTTAAGAATTTAGGCATAATTGTGTAGTGTTTGGCTTAACAAGCAACCCATTTTTACTTGGAGCGGTAATAGTGTCATCTGTCGAATGCAGAAGGGAGATTTAAGGACACAACAAATAAACTTTTTAAGTTCATTTTATATTGATAATTGTGTCACTTCAGTTGATACTGTTGAAGAACTTAAACATTTTATTTTGAATTTGACAGAGCTACTAGCAGAGACTAAATTAGAGTTGAGATCCTGGGAGTTCAGTCCTTTTTGTTGGTTCGTTGGTTGGTTGGTTAGTTGTGTTTAATGGCACAAGGTCTAAAAAGGACATACTGCGCGAGACTATTTATGTAGATAGTAAAAATGATTTTTTCAGGTAAAAGGTTGTGGTATAAAACAAGAAAAACTAAAATCTATGAAGTCTAAAAAGGATAAAAACAAATTGTAGAAAGGTAAAAAGTAGATAAATATAACACAGCGACATCTGTATGGGGCTCCCATCGAGATACCAGTCACACAAAGGTGGACCCTTCATACAGAATAAAAAAGATTGGTACGCCGAAGGTAAGCGAACAAATTACGGTGTGGGGTTTCACCCAAAATTTTGCCAGGTTCGGGATAAGCGCAGTTAAAAAATGTGGTAAAAATTACTAAAAGCAGTGCATGAGGTTAAAAGATGACGAATGGTGAGATAAGTATGACAATGGGGGCACTCCGGAGCAGGTTCACCCAGGAGTAAGTGCTTATGGGTAAGCCTCGTGTGACCTATACGGAGACGTGTCAAAAAGACATCAAGTCTGCGATATGGATGAGATGACCAATGAGCGAGAGTTGGGCAGATCGAATGAAGTTTGTTTCCTGTTTCACAATCCCATTTAGCAATCCAGATTCCTTTTATTATGGAAGAGATGCCAACCTTAATATCATTGTAGGATAGATCGCCGGTTAGGAGGGGTAGCATGCCTGGCTAGTGTGTCCGCTTTCTCATTGCCAGTTATCCCAATATGACAGGGTATCCAACAGAGGAGGATACTGTACCCGCAGTTTATAAGTTGCTTGTAAGTGTGCAAAACTTTGATTATATAGCTATGTGTTACAAAGCCCGATTTCAGATTCTCCAGTACACTAAGAGAGTCGGACTAAATGATAAAGCTTTTTGAAGTAAAACTTCTTTAGGCGCAACTAGGAAGTAACTCAGGTTGTTTTTCTCTTGTTAGAGCCACTGTGGGAAGCCTTTCGCTGAACAGGCGGCGATCCTGCTGACTGTCTCTCACTGTTGTTACAGGCAGCGACCCAACCCAACACCTCCGATAAACAAGGCCTACGCACCGAATACAGAAAAAGGCACAATGGTGCATTCCGTTGTCCAAGCTCCATTGCTTTACTCACATGTTTTCAAGGGCATTATTGCAATATTTAATGGAATTATGAGTTAAAACATGACATGATTGGTTGCCATGATACGTAAATATTGTTTGTCTGTACTTAAATAGTATGTAATCTTGCTTTTAATATTGCTCATTTGTTTTTGAGTTATAATAATGAGCCAAATGTAAATTTTTAAACAGAATAATACTTTGAAACAAACCAGCAGAGGAAAACAAAGGTTTAAGAACACTGCCATAGAAAACCGCAATAATAGACCTTACGTGCATTCTGTAGGGATTAATTATTATGAAACTGAAATTAATTTCTTCTAACTTAAATTACTTAATTCTTAATTTCAATAGCATAAATAAAACGTAACTAAAATTTAAACAAAAACCTTTCCCAGTTTTAAAACAATAATCCATTCTCCCGTCGTCGCAAAAAGATTTAATAGCTGTTCGAATTGGAGCAGCAGCATCGTTTGTAAACGGCCACATGAGCTCCGGTTTAAAATTAAAACCATCTAACTAAAGTTTCATCGGCAAAGTTGAGCAGCGCTTGTGCTGCTGGTCGTAATCTCTTTACCGCGATATTCTTTTCTATGCTGATTTAGCTCGCGAGTCGTTCTTTCGCCACGTGCGAATCGTATGCAAATGTTTCAAGATTTCGCCATATGCTAATATCTTCGCTCCCGTGTGCAGCGGTCTCTGATTGGACGCCACGTCCGCTAGCAGTGTTCTACCATTGTATAAAAGCTCTCAATCTTAGTTTCTTGCCCAGAAGTAGAGAGGGAGCTGGGTGCGTAGGGCGAAGTTCAGCCAGCGGCTGTAAGCCGTGTTTAAAGTAATGTAACATAATTTAATTTATACTGCGACTTGCAGACATCTTTTGATTATATGGAACTTTAGGTTAAATCCTTTTTGCCGTAGTATCGGCCTGTTACGCTAGTTGCGTGAGCTTTGCAGAAATGTAAATGTTAGTTTTGAATTTAGCTAAATACCTTTTAAAATTCTTTAAAATGTTTTCTTGCTCATGAGACCGTAGAAATGTTTTGTATCCTGTGCCCCATAAAATGTCATAATTATTGTCATGACTTGTAAGTAGAACTTGTTATTTAATAAAAATATTTTAGCCTATTTATGGCTTTGTCTTTTTTAAATTTAACTCTGGTAAGCAGACGTAGGACCTCACGATGTTTTGTTCCCCAGGAACAACACATTCGATACCAACCGACAGAAGAAAACACCAGTTTAGGAACACAGTTAAAGAAAAATACCACAACATAGACATTCTCTCGATTCAAACCTTACGGTAAAACGTTTTATGAAAACAGTGAAAGTATAATAGTTCAACACGGAGACTTCCTGGATGCTAACCCGATATCCAGATGGAACAACGGTTTAAGAACACGGGTATGAACACCACAAAGAAACAAACCCTGGCTGCAAAGGGTTTCAGAACAAAATAAAGGAATAAAAAATGGACACTCAGTGGATTCTAATCCAACCTCAAGATGGAGCAACGGTTTAACACAGGGAGGGAACACCACAAAGAAACGGACCCTGGCTGCAATGATTCCCAAATAATAGACAGAACTTGCAGTTTAAACACACGGATACAGAATAATAATTCGAAACCTACCAGCAGACGAAATCAACGCTTAAGAACACTGTGATAGAAGAACACAGAAAAAATTACACTATCTGCGTTCGAACCCAACAAACAGAGGAAAACATCAGTTAAAGAACACAGTTAAAGTATAATACTAGACTATGGACATTCCCCTCATTCAAACCCAACCTCCAGACTGAACAATAGTATAAGAAAACAGTTAAAGAATAATACTACAGCATGGACTGTTCCTGGATTCTCAGTAATTATATTAAATTACTGATGATTCTTAGTTTATTTAATGTTAATTTTCGCTCTCAAGAATCTCGGCCGTTAGTTGATTTTTTAAAAGAAAAATTTGATCTAACTATGAATACTTCTCGACTTCAATCAACAACGCGTTTCGGTACAACAATAGATGCTGTAGTTTCAAGAAAATTAGCAAATTTAGAGAGTAAAATTTATGTTTCACATTAGAGTTACCACAAACCTATTCCACACCACTATACCAAACAAGTACCTATTTCCAATGAATAATATGAATAGAACATTTATATAATCTTTGTAAAGTACATGAATAATAAATATACGTATGTACATGAATAATAAATATCGTAAACGTCAAAGCAGTTTTACTTCAATCGCATGTAACGATTACACGCACACACTTTTTTTTTTTTGTTCATTCTGGAGATGTAGAGAAGGCTTTCATAGATGGCCAGGAGTTCAGCTGTAAAAATAGAGCAAAATAGGGGGAGAGTGTAGCTGCAAGCAAGATTACGAGTTACAAAGGCAAAACCGACATGATTATTAGTTTTGGAGCCATCTGTATACAGGTCTTCATAGTTTTGATATTTGTTTTTGTGGTCAAGAAATAACTGTTGATATAACTTGAGGTCAGTGTTTGGTTTTGTAAATCCTTCGAAAGGTTGTAGGTAAGATATCTGAAACATAGTCCACAGTGGTATTTCATGAAAAGAACATATGGATACATTAACATCCTCCAGTTGGATACCAACGAGTTTCCTACGAATCCTTAGCCCAAAAGGAGGAGCACAGGAAGGACGGATGTCATAAAAGCGGTCCAGCTGGGTGTCTAAGAAAGAATTCTTTAAGGGATGTGAGGGATGAGAAAGGATATGAAAATATGTATTTAGGGATAGTTTATGACGTATGATGGTGAGTGACATACAAGTGACTTAAGTGATGCTACAAGTGACATAAAGATTTTTGACAGGCGATGTCCTAAAACCTGCGGAGCAGATACGTAGCGCAGTATGATGCACAGTGTCAAGTTTTTTTAGAACTGACTTGCAGGCTGACCCATAAATACTGCAAGCGTATTCCGTTTTGGAGCGGATAACACTGCGGTATATGGGTGAATATTAGGAAAAGTGCCAATTTGTGTCCCACATAAATTTTTGAAACACTTCCAATGAAAAACCAAAATAATATTTTTTTTTCATACAGTAAACTTTGTTTACATCCAATCCATCAAAAAATATCCGAATTGCACTTTAATTTATGAGAAGGGAATTTTTTTTTTGTTTCAATATCAGATCGGTAACGTGTCCCAGATGCGAATCACGATCATTAAAAAAAACATTGTGCATTATTAAACATCGTGGCAAAAACAAGTATCGGCGGAAACGATGTGTTTTATGTTCCTTTGTGAATATCGATTCCTATTTTTCAGAAATTTAAATATACATTTAAAAAAAAAACGTAATATATGCTTGTCCCAAGTTTTCGTATCAGATCGGTAACGCCGACTTCCGGGATGCTATTTCCGGTCAAAACATTGCTTTTGGCGCGAACTGACAGCGCAGATGAAACCTGTCGAACTGCAGCTTGTACATGATACAAAGTTTCGACGCAAGTTTCGTGGAATAACAGGTAAGATTTCGTTCAATCTTTTATTTTTCTGTGTGTCTACTAAATGACAGATCAGGTCGGTAACGCAAGCTGCGATGCAAAATTATTATTTTTTTAAACTTATTTTTGTTTGGTAAAAAAGAAATAATTTGTCATGAACAAAATAATGCGTGTTTAGGTTTCGAATCTTTAATTAGCGATGTTTAGCTACCTTATTACAGGAAATTCGTCAGATCGGCAACAATCAGGTCGGTAACATTGAAGTAGAAGGCATATGTTACAGAACTGATGCTTGCGTTACCGATGTTTGCGCGCAATTGGTTTTTCATGCAGTAAAGATTTATAAAGTTAATTTTTGCATTCCAAGATTAGTTTAAATGCATCGCGCAAACTTTTTAATGGTTTTATATTATATAATTTTGTTTATTTGTTTCAAAACCATTATTTTCTCCCCAAAGTATGCTTTTCTAAACAAATTATTGTCCTTTTTTGTCTATTTTTTCCCCTTGTATCGATTTCTGGATCTTTGTTTGTAAAGACTATTTCCGAAAATAAAATTTTCCTTAGAAATATGCAATGTATTTATACACATTGTGTATCCTACTAACCCCCTCTCACCCACCCACCCAAAATATAAATAAATAAAAATAATAATAAATAAATAAATCATTGTCCTGAGTTTGTTTTTTAAATCTGGTTTGAGAATGATTTTATTTTAATTCTTTTTAATTATTATACTATCTGTTTACAAGAAATATAATTTTTTAGCAGCCTTATTTTACCTTTAGTTTAAGTTACCTTTTAAAGAGTGAGTAATTTTATCATTTGTGTTAAGAAACATTATAGGTTGCATAAACTTATTTTCAATACTAATTCTTCCCCTTTTTATAAAAATGTATAAAGCATATATATTTTTTTATTTTTTAGCTTTCAGTACTCATTTTTTACAAAATTATGGATAAATTTAAAAAAACCTCAGGATCAAAACAGAAAAAAAAAAAAACATCTAAAGAAATTGAGAAAAGGCGACAAGATTGCCGTGAACGTGTCAGGAAATGTAGAGCAAAGATGTCAGAAGAGAAGAAAGCTCAGAAAAGAGAAAAAGACAGAGAGTATAAAAGAAGAATGAAGGAGAAGGGTGTGATTAAAAGTATAAGTAATCTTTCCAATAGACAACAACGCATTAAACGAAAACAATGGAAGAAAGATTCACATAATTACAGAAAGCGGAAATCTTTGAAACAAGCTAAAGACACATCTGAAAATGAAGAAACACTTCTTAAGAGCAGTGGCTCTCCACGGATTCAATCTGGCAGAAAAGTTGCAAAACGCACTTATAGTGCTTTGAGATATAAGTTGCAATCCACGATTGCTCAATCTCTTAAACAAGCTAGGAAAATTGAAAGTTTAAGGAAAAAAATGTATCGTTTAAAATCCAAGGATAAATCGAAATTTTCATTATCCCCTGCCACAAAAGTGCACAAACTAATTGGTAGAGAAAAGGTATCCCCAGAAATAAGGAAGAATTTAATTCTTAACTTTTCTTTAATGTCAGGGTTAGAAAAAAAGAAAAAAGATTTAAAAAAAGAAAAAGAAAGAAGATTTTTTGCTAGCCTAGTTTCAAATAAAATTTTAAAAAAGTATCGAATGATAGGTCAACTTAAAAATTTAGCTTCGTACAAAAATTACAAAAAAGCATTAGAAACAAAGAAGGTGCATTTCAAAAGATCGTACAAAGGTCAGAAGAATTTAGCTGAAGTGAGAAAGTCTGTCCAGAAATTTCTCGAAGACGATTTGCATAGTCGCATGTGCCCTGGCAAAAAAGACACAGTCACAAGAGGCCGAATTAAAATGCAAAAAAGGGTATTACTGGATAGCTTAAAACACTTACACACAAAATACATAAATAATGGTGGAACTTTTATGTCTTATACTCAGTTTTGCCTTTTGCGTCCTTTTTGGGTGGTGCAGCCTACTTTGAAAGACAGGGAAACATGTTTATGTGTACTGCACTGGAATACAAAAGAGCTTTTAAAAAAGCTACATTTGTATGGAGTAATTAAAGAATGTACCACCGAAGATATTTGCAAAATATTATGCTGTGAAAGATCATATGCCTGTATGTTTCGAATATGCCAACACTGTAAAGGGAAAAAATTAAAAATGGTCACTCGAATGAATGAAATTGAAGATTGTGACGTAAAATATTCAAAATGGATGAAAACTAAAAAAAAAAAACTTATGTGAAGGGAGAAGAAAAGGAAGTCAAGATAACATCTAAGATAGTTATTCAAAATAAAGCTGAAACCGTGTTAGAGGAACTAAACAAAGTGCTTCCATTATATCTAAAACATATTTTCATAATAGAACACCAAAATAATCAAAGAAAATGCCTTATAAGGAATTTGTCTGCAAATGAAATACTTTTACATATAGATTTTTCTGAAAACTACGCTTTAAAGTATTACAGTGAAGTTCAGGCTGCTCACTTTGGTGCTTCTAAAAAGCAACTATCCCTACATACTGGGATACTATATTTTAAGAAAAATACTACAGACGAGAATGCAGAAATTGAAGATAGTACAAAAATATCTTTCTGTACTGTTTCAGAAAACCTGGACCATGGAGCACATGCAGTTTGGGCACATTTGAAACCAGTATTGGAAGATTTAGTTCCTAAGTATGTGTCATCGAAAGTAGACAGTATACATTTTTGGTCCGATGGACCCAGCTCACAGTACAAAAATCGTTATAATTTTTATTTTCTGACTGAACTCTTACCAATCATGTGCCCTAGTGTTAAAAGATGCACATGGAATTTTTCCGCTGCAGGGCACGGTAAAGGAGCGATGGACGGTGTTGGGGGTGCCTTAAAGCGAACAGCTGATAAAATCGTTTCCAGAGGCATTGACATATCAGATTCGGATTCCTTTATACAAAATCTTAAGAAAAGTGAAACAGCAGTAAAATTGTATAAAATTGAGTATGACAATATTGCAAATATAATTGAAAAATCAATAAAATTACATCCCTCAGATTAGTAATATAATGCAAAAACATCAAATCATCTGGAATATAAGTGAAAGGAAAAAAATAACCATTCAAGACATATCCTGCTTCAGTTGCATTCATGAAGATACATGTACTCATTTCATGTGCAAGAAAAGGCATGTTCTTATAAACAGTATCCTTTTTTATACTAATATTTATTTAAAATTTTTTACAGTAGAACCTGGTTAGATTGAAATTTTGGATGGTTTGAACTGTATTTAAGTAATTCCTCTAAGTGCCAATTATTGGTATTCCAATAGCTTTTTTTTTTTTTTTTTTTTTTTTTTTATGATGATGATAAACCTTTTCTGACTTCCCTTGGGTTTCAAATTAAACAAGTTCTGCTTTACCTTGTTTTATACTGTAATTTCAATTCTGTGCTCAAATTATTTACCTTAACAGATTTTAAGATAAAAATTTAAAATACAAGATGAAGTACTCTGATGTATATTCTTCAGATAGCTTTTCTGATACAGAATCAGATTGTGACAATCCCCCGTCAAAAGCTATAAAAAAAAATTGCTGAAAATGATTTTGTTGTCATAAAATTAGCTGGAAAGAAAAGTGTGAGGTTTTATGTTGGTACAATAATTTCACAGGATGCATTTGATGAATACACTGTGAAATTTATGAGAAAATGTGGAAAAGACAAATTTACTTTCCCTGAAAAACATGACATTGCAGAAGTTGGTTCATGTGATATTGTTGAAGTATTATCTAAGCCATCTTTAAACAGAAGAAAACAATATGTGTTTAAGGAAAACCTGGATCACTTTAATTTAAATTGAATTTTGTACTCACTTCATTCACTTAAATCTTTTAAAATTGGAATTTCCTATACAAGTTTTTCTTTTTAATATTAATAAAATGTTTTACTTACTAATTAATATTAATTATAATTCATACATAATTATCACAGATATTTATTATATTATATTACCTATATAAATTAGCATTATAAAGAAGTCGAAACTTGAAATCTGCAACATTTGTCAGATCTGTAACATTCACATCAGGTCTGTAACAGTCCAGAAAAATAACCCCTCAGAAATGAGGGTAAATGTTCTCATTGACCTTGCCCCTAATTTTTTTAAAAATCTCTTACTAATGTGTAATTAAAATACACTATTAATTTTATTATTAAAAAATCTTTAAAAACTTTAAAAATTGAAATTTCTCATATTCAATTTGGC
This sequence comes from Cheiracanthium punctorium, assembly GCA_038373885.1. Lineage (NCBI taxonomy): Eukaryota > Metazoa > Arthropoda > Arachnida > Araneae > Cheiracanthiidae > Cheiracanthium > Cheiracanthium punctorium. The sequence continues at coordinate 121,756 of JAWZYV010013158.1, read as the reverse complement.
ACTTTTCCTAATATTCACCCATATATGCAACAAGGCATCACGTTCAGCCCCAAAAGTGGTATTGGAAAGCACCTTTAAAATATTCAAGTTCCTTTGGCATTTGCTGCGAATGTGGGAAATATGTTTAGCGAACATGAGTTTCTTGTCAAAGTAAACACCTAAAAACTTGGCAGAATCGTGGACTTCTATTTTCGACCGGTCTAAGTAAAGTTCTGGATCGGGATGGATCCCACGCTTCGTGCAAAAATGAGTGGCTACTGTCTTGTCGGCAGATATTTTAAAACCGTTAGTATTACACCAATTTAAAATGCGTTTGATGGTAATTTGTAGTTGCCGCTCTAGAGACGCATGTCCTTGCCCTGGCAGGAGACCTGTAAATCATCAATATATAAAGTACCACTAACAGTGGGAGGGAGTTGGTCTAAAATGCCATTAATTTTTACAAAAAAAAGGGTGACACTGAGTACAGTACCTTGTGGCACACCCTCTTCTTGAATAAAGTTAGTGGACACTGGTGTTATCTACGCGTACTTTGAAATTTCGTAGCGAAAGGAAGTTTTTAATAAAAATAGGCATATTGCCACGAAGGCCCAAAGTGTAGAGGTCGTGAAGAATACCATACCTCCATGTCCGGTCATAGGCTTTCTCTATATCAAAGAAGATGGACACTAAATGGTTTTTTTGCAGGAAGGCATTACGAATGTTCGTCTCCAGATGTAAAATGTTATCAGTGGTGGACCTACCTTTGCGGAAACCACTCTAAAAAGGATTTATATGGCCCTGCGTTTCTAAAGTATAAACCAGACGAGCATTTACCATTTTTTCCATCAATTTACACAGGCAACTTGTAAGAGCTATGGGGCGGTAATTATTGGGATTAGAAGTATCTTTTCCAGGTTTGGGAAAGGGGATGACCATAGCGTTTCTCCAAGAAGAAGGAAAGACATACTCATTCCAGATTCTATTATATAATTGCAGAAGGTTTAATAATGAGTTGTAGGGTAGGTGCTTTAGCATTTCATATGTGATGCCATCAGGACCAGGGGATGTATATGAAGAATGCCTTAAGTATTTGGTGAGCTATGTGATGTTAAACATACTATTGTAAGGGAAGTGAACAGGAGTGTTAAAATTTAGTTTATACCTTTCAGATTGCTGTTAATATGGGAGGAAGGTATTGGAATAGGAGGTACTGCTAGATGTGAAAGCCAGTGACTGAGCAACAGTGTTAGCAATCTCTTTAGTGTCAGATATAATGTGGTTATTGATGGAAAGGCAAGGAATAGAATGGTTATTGTAGATCCCCATGGTACGTTTGGTTTTGGTCCATAGCTCTTTACTGGAAGTAGATGTGGTGATACTAGAGATATATTTAATCCAAGATTCTTTTTGTGATTCTCGCCGTATTTTACGAGCATAAGCTTTTGTTTTTAAAAACAATGAGATTTTCACTTGTCAGGCACTGCCTAAATGTGTTCCACGCCCTCTTTTGCTGCTTCTTGGCTAGGGTACATTTCTCATTCCACCACGGTTTTTAGTTTTTATGAAGTTTGCTCCTTGGCTTAGGGATGGATACATCGGCAGCTTTTATTATAATTGAAGTGACTTTAGCAACGACCTCATCAATAGGACCTTCAGTGGCTTTACAGGGGATAACAGACAGCTCAGTGAAGGCGTCCCAGTCTGCTTTATGTTGGAGATAATGGGAAACTGGAAGGTTACAGCTAGGGTTTTCATATAAAGGTGAAAGCAGGATAGGAAAATGATCACTGTTATGTAGGTCATTAGAAGCAGAGAAATTAAAGAGAGGAAGGATGGGGGGAGAACAGATTACAATATCTATGGCATGGAATGATTTAGTTGGATAATGGAAGTAGGTGTTGTAGCCATTATTCATGATACAAAGATTATTGTCAGTTATGAGTTGTTCAATTTGTTGTCCTCTGTTGTTGATATCTTTACTGCCCCATAAGTGAATATGAGCATTCATGTCCCCCAGGAGTATGAAAGAAGGTGGAAGTTGCTGGACCAGATTATTTAGTAAAGTTTAACTGATTGTTTCAGTAGGGGGAAGGTAGATACTGCAGATTGTGGTAAGTTGTTTGAGATGGATGCTAGCGGCGACAGCCTGCAAAGTAGTGTTGAGATTAATGGTATGATAAGGATATTTATTATTTATTAAGAGGGCAACTCTGCCGGAGGTCCTGTCCCCTAGCTCATAATCTTTTCTGAGGGTGATATAATTGCAGATTTGCATTTGTTTATTGGTCCTGAGATATGTTTCCTGTAGGGCAAGGCAAGCTTGATTATGATCATAAATTAAAGTTTTGAGGTCATCAATTTTATTTAAGAAACCGTGGCAGTTCCAAGAAAGTAGCTGGGCCATAATCAGGTGATGTTAGGGATGACTGAAAGCTTGCTTTTAGTCCCCGTAGGTGTAAGTGGGGTACTAGGAATATCATCGTCATCCATGATATTGTCTGAAATGTCAGAGTCCGTAGGATCCAAATGCAGTATTGGCACACACGTTCCAGCTCCCGCCGGCGGTGTCGCTGATTAGCACATGGCCTGCCGTGCACACATCGACTGACGTCCCTGCCCTCGATCGCCAAGCCACCGGCGCCCATGTTATGGTAAGATGTTTCCATGTTTAACCATTTCTTGATTTAATACGTGTCCGTGAGTGGTGCTTCTAAATGGATGACTGCGATGTGGGCCTAACGCCGTGTCTCCGGACTGTCGTTTGAGGGCTTGATCCTTCTTTTTCTATCAAGATTTTGTACCAGTGTGCTCTAAGTATCGCTGCTTCTCATGGTGTCCCAATATGGAGGACTGTTCGCGTCATCTGCCCCCCCCTTTTTTTTCTTCTTTTGTTAAGGTGTCATTTTGTTATTTCATCTTTTTTTTCCAAGCCTTTTTTTTTGCTTAAATGTTTGTGTTTTTTTTTACCATCGGTCATTCTGTAAAATTATAAGATACGGGATTGAGGGTAAGCTTGTTGAAATGTACCATAATTTAAAGCGTCAATTCGTTTTCATTTGTAACAACTAAACTAAATTTCATAGCATGTGAATTTCGAGCAAAGCATGATTTTCTTTTATATTTAAATTTTTGGTTTGCAACCATGGGTACCCAGGGGTCATAATTATTGTTTTTTACCAAAATGTTGAGTATGAATTGATTGTCCTGTTTAATTGTGCAGTACCGAAATTAGAGTAACTTGATCATATCATATTGCAATTGATTTAAAGTATGCTTTGTGTCCTAAATTTGAATGCTGCCTAGATGAGAGTAAATTTACTATTTTAACTTTACTGTAAATTCATTCTTGCTGCTGAGTCTTTCTGAAAATTTGGTGAAATATTCATGGTACTGCATGTTATGCTTATTCAATTTTATTATTATCTAATATGTTAAATGTTTAATAAATGACTTTCAATCCCATCTTTTAGTTCTCTTTACTTAGACAACATACAACACAAAGGGTGGCAAGTGAAATCCTGGGTTATTCTTTCAAAAGATTTATACAATGCATTTCTGATTTTTTATTTAACTGTGATATCTAAATTGTGGTGTTCCAAATTGGAACAACACCACATTTTTTCCTATGGTCTAAAAACAATTTCTGATATATTATGGGGTCAGTGTCTGGTTTTGAAAAGCCTTTAAAAGGTTGTAGGTATGATATCTGCAACATACCCCGAGGGGGTATGTCATGAAAAGAGCAGGTAGAAACGTTAACATCCTCCAGTTGTGTACCAACAAGGCTCTTACGAATCGTTAGTCTGAAAGGAGGAGTATATATGGGACGATTCGCATAAAATCGGTTAAGATGAGTATCTATGAAAGAGCTCTTTAATGGATGTGAGGGATGAGAAAGAATACGAAAATAAGTATTTAATGATAGCTTATGACGTGTGAGGGTAAGAGATGGCTCATGGCAGGTAACATAAAGACTATGTACAGGTGATGTTCTAAAAGCACCAGAGCAAATGCGTAGTGCAGTATGATGCACAGTGTCTAGTTTTTAAAAAACTGATTTGCATGCTGACCCATACGATCAGCATGCGTAGTCCATTTTGAACGTATGACAGCACGGTAAATCCTCAAGAGAGTATCACGGTCTGCCCCCCAAGAGGTATTGGTTAAGACCTTTAAAATATTAAGCTTTTTCTCGCATTTACTGCAAAGGTCAGAAATATGGTTAGTAAAAGTAAGTTTTTGTTAGCCCAGTACAACCCCAAATAATAACTTATATTCGTTTTGTTTAATGTTCACCAGTGTAAACCAACTTATGTACTGGTACTTAAAAACGTTATTCTAGTCACCTATATAACTTTAAAACTCAAATGGAGACTATTTAAATCTATTACTTACTCAATATTAAATCTAAATAGTAGCTCAGCCAAAAACACAAGTCGGCAGAATCGCCATGTTAAACGAGAGTGACGCAATCACGGAGCTGTAGTGACATCACATCTTCAACAACGAATCGTTCGCTCCTAAGTGACGCCGCGCCATACTGGCAGCCGCACGCATCTGTGCTCAAACGTTTGCTCCGTAGCTAGTGGGCGGACCCCAGCCGGAGCGTATATAAGCTGCGTGTTCGTGAGCGGAAATCGGTTCCGAGTTTCGTGTTTCGTTTCGTGTCTTGTGTAGTTTTTGGTGATGTCCGTATCTTAGTTTTGTTTTGTTATCGGAGTTAGTCCGGAGCACCGGAGTTCGGTGCAAGTTTCCAATAGAAGATGCATTTATAAATATAAGGTTCCAGTTAATCAAAATTTGGCAGTGATGTTACGGTTTTACCTGAATGACATTTTACATCAATTCTACGAGATTAAATGGGCTTTGTCTACTTCGTGATATAAAAGAGATTAAATTCAAAGTAATATTTCTAAGTGGTAATTAAGTTCCTGATAAGCACTCCGGCATTTCTTCTTGAGAGGTATTGACTGTTATTTATCTTCGAGCTTATTGTAAAAGCCATGGTTCACTTTTCTCCTTTCCCTAAATAGGCTATGGTTGAAATCTTTAACTAAAGGTATGAACTGTATATTTTTAAACTTAAAATTCAATAGCATTTTTAATACATCCATCTAGTCATTTTTCTGTAGTTGTTTTTGTTGAATATTTTTAATGTTAATAAACTAAAATGTTGTTAGTTAATACAAAGTCTCTTTAATGAGTTCCCAACAAAACACCTTTTTATTTGAGGCACATAGGCTAAATTTCAGCAACGTTTCCACTCTGCATAAGTTTACTCTGCTAATTACTTTCATAATTAAACTTTCAACTTTCTGGTATATTTCCAACAATGTGTCACAACCGATCTCATAAACAGATTTGGATGGAATACTGTCACACACCCGCCCTACAGCCCAGACCTGGCCCCCAGTGATTACCATCTCTTTCCTGTATTGAAGAAACACCTGGGTGGGATGCATTTCACAACGACGAGGAGCTGAAAGAAGAGGTTTTAATCTACCTTCGCGGCCCGGCAGCAGAGTTCTACGATTCAGGTATAAAAAAGATGGTACATAGAATGCAAAAATGCATTGATCTCAATGGCAATTATGTCAAAAAATAAGGGAAAGTCAAAGCTTTCCAAATATGTATTATTCAATGTCAATAAACATGTTTTTCATAGTGAAAACTCTCGTAGATGCATGGAGCAAGAAAATGAAAATAGAATTCAGTGGAGAGAAGTCAAGCCTGTTGAATATCAGGTGTATGAGAAAAGGACAAAGGAGGAACCAAAGGAGACCTCCACATGTCCAATTCCAGGGAAGAACTATAGCTCCTGCCGTGTTGTCAAATTAAGATATCAAACAATTACAGATCTTGACATTGCATTGTGTACGGAATTCAAATGGCAAGATACCAAATTAAAAACCGAACCCCAGATCTTTGGCAAAATTACCTCAGCTGAAAAGGAAATTGGTGTGGGTGTAACATGCACAAACAATAGACATATTTGCAAGAAAATTACACTTTTATTGAATATTGGATAATTTGCGATATAATCTTTAGAAAGTTTAACATTAGCTAAACAGATGATCACACTCACTCAAAAAAGATTGCACTTAGTACTATTGACAAAATTACCTCAAATTACCATTTTGAGCTCAATCTACTTAATAGGACAATTGATGAGCTAACATACCTAATTTTGCATTAAAGATCCATATAAATGTGATTTCAAGGCAACTTAGCCAAATTTTCTGTACTTCAAAAATACATGTTTTCAACTCACTACTAACATAATAAATGAACATCACCGAAACTTAGTGAGAGATCAGATTTTGCTGAGCAATTTATAAATAATAGACAAGCATGTTTACTTTGGTTGAGGGGCCTTTCTAAAAATTTGAGAAAATTCAATACACATGACACACTCTTACCAATTGCACTCAAAAACAAACATAAGCTGGCACTTCACAAAATTCTTACAAAAAAAAAAAAAAAAATGATGATTTTTTGTAAAATAAAAAAACAACTAAAAAAATATAAATGGATTTAAAGGAAAGTTAAAATGATATTACAAATAATCGTTAAAGGGGACGGGGTACTAGTTGACAAACATCGTTAAGGGGGGTAGAGGGACATGGCGCCCGTGCCAAAATGGTGCACTCAAGTAAGGGGACAGAGCTCGGTGGGCAATTGTAAATTTCACAGTTCAACAGATTCAACTTCGGCTTTAGTACGGTCTTCTCAGCACGGACATCAGCCTTCTGGCCTTCTTGATGTACATCAAAAGGGTGAGCAGGAGTTAAGTCCTGTTGGGACAGGTAGTGGGGCAGGGGACTAGAGCACAAACACCAGCGTAGCCATGGACCGGTTGTCAGAGAGATAAAACAAAAAAATCGTCACCTTGCATGGTCTGTCGACATTGGAATCCTTCCAAATGTCGGTGGAAAGGTTGATGTCCCTAGACAGGTGGTATCACGCCACAGCCTCCCTAGATCTTCAATCTCCCGGTATCACGCTGTCAGTAAATTGATGAGGAATAGATGGGAATCTAGCCGCACCATAGCCTCGATCTTATGTCGAAAACCTGTTGACTGTGTCACTGATAGATCTTAAATGCTTAGCTCTTCATCGCTGATTTGGGATGAGAACCTCGAAAAAATTCAAGTCTCCATCTACACTCAAGTTCGTCAGCCTCTCATGGCTGCCGAAGCTCAACTCCCAGATCACTCCTCACACAAAGCTATCACCCCCAGTGTGTGGCTCTCTCTGCCAATCAGTGACTGCCAGCATGCTGGCTTCCATCGACAACCTTCTAGCGAGATCACACGGGAAATGCATTTTCGTGTGCAAAAGCGAAAGGGCCAAGATGGCGATTTTCAGCCATCCAAAAGGGCAAAATTTTAGTAGCCCACGCTGTTAGAAAAGAAAAATCAGTGAATGAGCAAAACAGTGCCTAGACCTATGAAAAATAGCTTGAATTACACAGAAAAACGCTCAAAATTAAGAATTAAATCCTATCAAGTGCTGAAACCTAGCCAAAATATTAGAAAATAAAAAAAAAACTTTTAAATGTTGTGAACACACTAGGGACTAGCCTAAAGGGAAGAATGAGAAAAGAAAATGGGGCAACAACTTGTTATTAAAGAAAACTGGCTTTTAAGGCAAAAACAAAATAAATAAAATGATAGTTGATTTGTGTTTAATGGCACAAGATCCAGAAAGGATATGCTGCACCAGACAAAGTGTAATAATGGCAGAAAAGTATCTGCAAGTGAATTTTATGAGATAAAAACAGTAAAAGCCAACACACGTAAATGCTAAAAAGACAGAATGATAAGATATAAGAGTAGATAAAAGGGATAGAGACACCTGGATGGGGGCTCCCATCCAGATACCAGCCAGATAAAATTGGGGGCTTCACACCGAAAACATAATATTGACACGTTGAAGAAAGGCAAACAAGTTATGGTATGGGGTTTCACCCAGTATATTGTCAAGTTTCGGATAAGAATGTTTAAAATAACTTTGGTAAAATGTTTTAAAAGCTGTGCAATATGTTAAACTATGGCGAATGGTAAGATGGGTATGACAGTGGGAACAATCTGGAGCAGGTTCACCTAGGAGTAGGTGTTTATGAGTAAGTCTTGTGTGCCCGATGCGAAGACGTGTCAGAGTAACGTTCTGCTTGCGGTTGGGACAAGAGGGCCAGTAGGTAAGAGTCAGGTGTATTGAATGAAGATTATTTTCTATTTTGTTGTTCCATTCCTTGGTCCAATTGTCCTTTATTGAATAAGAAATTTCCGCCTTTATGTCACTGCAAAGGGCTGAATGAAGACATTGAATTACGACAATGTTTACGAATTGAGTGTTTCTGTAAATTATGCCACATGCATGAATTTTAGCCTATGTTACTCAGGAATAGTGTAGCTTTCAGTGAAAAGATCTTTGGAATCAGTTCAGTAGTTACAGAGATGTCCATATAGCGTCATGTGCTAGAATTCTTTTGAGTGTCCCTGTAAAAGAACTAGTAATGCTGCATGCTGAAAAGTAGCTTATAATACTCAGGAACAGTGTAGCTTTCTATCAGTGAAAAAAAATGTCGAATTGGTTCAGTAGTTGTAGAGATCCCCTTTCGTAAGCATAATGTAATTCTAATGAGTGCCCCTGTAAAAGAACTATTCATGATATATGGAGGATATGTTTGTGATATATGCAGAATAGGTTAATTTTTGATACTACTACAGTCAATTAAACATCTAAAAGTAATGCCGAACTGCCCCCATGCGTGCCAGTGGAATGTTCCAAATAGGGAGATACTTTTGGCGATTGTTCTTGGAAACAGTTGTACCTTTAAAAAATGTTTTTCCATAATATCAAACTACTACGTTGATACTACATCTCCATGTCAATAGTTCTCCCTCTATCTCTCCCATGTCAATAGTTGCTCTAGACTTGTGGGAAGTCGGCTTCAGCTGTAGCAATGCTTCAAAATTGCATAAATTAGCATTAAGGACTATGTTTGGGGCCCTGCGGGCCTTCAAAATTTTTTAGCATTGGATTCACTTTACAATAAGATATATAACTGCACTGTGCAAAAATCTTTTCTGTATCACATCAGAGCCAAGATTCAAAGCATTCTTAAAACTGTATTTTTTATGAAATTGGGGATAATTTTAGGGGCCCTTATTTGGGGCTCTGACAATTTTCGAATGAATTTTCAATGTGAGATGTTAATATACAAGGTATATTATAGGATAAAATGAAAAAATTCTTTAAGCACCTCTGTGCTAGTCGCAGTCGAGACAATAAAGTGGCAAAAATGGCCATAAATTAATTCTATGTCACTCGCCTAGGGTATTTTGACCCGCCATAATTCAAAAACTAAAAGAGGTAAATCAAAAATATTTCAGATTTGTTCTTTCCTTGGATAAGGCAACACAAGAAAAATAATCATGAAATTCTGAGATGGTGATGGGAACTTTTTTCTATTGACTTTCCCGATTTGCTCTTGCAACGGCTCTTAAAAGATTCCTACCCACATGTGGGGATCCTTGGAATAATAGCTCCTGACCGGTGTTTTAGCAGTTTCTCTAATTTTGTTTTGTATTTCCTATTGTATTATATTTTATAAGGCCAAGTGTTCCTATTGTATAATTCTGTAAAGCCAAGTGTGCCACACTATTCTTTGTTCTCTATTTCTGTTTAAGAAATAAAGGGTCAATCGGACCCCTGGTGACCTTCGCAGACCAGAATGTCAATAGGATGAGTAATTGTCCGTCCCCCAGGCAGGTTCCTGAGTGGCCCGTGCACATCACACTTAGAGGTGTCTTGTTCACGCAGACCACTTGGTGTTGGTCCACTTGGCCAGAGTCTTGGCCCATTTGCTCGTACGACCAGTCAGGGTCTAAAAAGCATCCTGCTTTGCCTCTAAGAGGGTGGGTGCAAGTTTTATCATTACATCACTTACTGCAGGCAGTCGCTATTTTGAGCAGCTTTTGTGATTTTCCCATTTTGAGCAGTTTTTGTAATGTTGTCCGATATGCTGTCAATAAAATTATTTAATTCTCCTCCCTAAAACCAATGCAAAGAACAAAAGTAGGTTGATTTGCTTGCTTACTGAAAAACTCAAAGCAGTAGATATATGTATCAAGCAAGCAAAGGATGATGCCGATGTCCTTATTGTTGAAATAGCACTTATGACTGCAAAAACTAATAAAAATGCTACTGTTATTGTTAGGGAGGATGTTAACTGGTAATCATGGGAGCTCGAACTCTGCCCAACTTGGAATTTTTTTCCCCTCAAGGCAAGAAAAAAGACCAGAAAACGGAAGAAGCAGAAAATTTACTCATCAACAAGTCCAGAAGGAAAATATGAAGAGCATGTTTTATTCCTGCATGCTTTTTCTGGCTGTGATGATATTCTGCTATTTTCAGGTTAGGAAAATCAATAGCTATGAAATTATTACAAAAACGTCCAGGTTTACAAGATGCCATACAAATTTTTAATCAATGTTTCCCATGCAATGATAACTGAGAATAGCATAAACTATTTTCTGAACATTTATGGGGCTTCCTCAAAACAAAAATCACAAGATTACTGGTTTTCACATTTCACCAACTCTGTCACAAAGAATAAAGGGGTGTATTTATGTACTGTTCATCCCACGTCAAGTGTAGCACAACATTTGTTTCTTGTTATTACCAAATACAAATATGGCTTCGTAATGAATAGAATCCTCAGGAATGGGGTTGGGTTATGAAAGAAAATTTGTTATTTCCGATATGAACGACACATCCACCTGAACCAGATTCGATTTTGAATGATTTTCTGTTCATGTTCTAAAATTTGCGACAATGTGCGTGAGTGCCGAAAGTAGAGGCTACATTGTTTTCTAGCATGTGAAAATTGTCATGGACACTCTTGTTTAAATGTTGCACTAACAGAGGAAATGAATATCTGAAAGTGAAGTAATCATTGGTATTGATGAAATAGAAGTGACAGAAGAGATAGATTTATAATACATTGAACAGTTTTTCTATGATCAAGAACAGGCATGAGAAACTTTGTATATTTTATAATAAAAAAAAGAAAGAAAGAAATTCTTTTTATAACATTTTTTTCTATAATGTGATATGTTGTATGTCTAATGTTCTAATTATAATGCTTCTAATGCACGTGAATTCAAAAAGTCCTTTTCAGAAGATTATACTAGATCTTATTCCATAGAGGACAGCTTTAGACTCTCTCTCTGAAATATAGAAGAGCAGTTAAAAGTGCACAGTATTTTGCTATCTGGTCTTGGTCTACCTCAACCATCAGTAAACTACGCCATTGATTTAGATATTCAACAGTATGATATACATTTTGAAAAGCAGCAAGCTGAAGCATTGAAAGATGGGAATCATAACATGGTGAACACATTTTGTGTCAATGCATTTGATGGAAGTGGGAAAAGCATTTCTTTTGAAGATTGTTATTCATGCTGTTCGCAAAATGGGCCATGTTGCTGTTCCTGTGGATTGGACAGGCATTGCTGCTGTGCTGTTGACTGGCATAAGAACTGTGCACGCTACTTTTTTAAACTGCCTATCCCAGTTTTGGAAAAATCTTGAAGACTGCAAAGTTTTGATATGGGTATGAATGTGCCATGACCCTTCATTGTATCTTGGAAGCTGTTGACAGACTTCTGAGAGACTTGACTGAACAGGATGTGCCGTTCGACAGAAAAACTAGTTTTAGGAGGCGACTGGTGAGAAATGTTATGTGTGATTTCTCATGGAAATCAAACTTCTGCAATTGAGAGCTGCCTCTGAAACTCCTTTTTGTGGCCACATTTCAGATAGTGTACACTTACCATAAGTATGTGATTGCATTCAGAAGAACAAGTTTTCCGGGTGGCTTCTGCAATTGGTAGTCTTGAAAATAACAGTGGCTTGCAAGAAAAAGAAAATGTTATTGAAATTCCATCTTCATGTGTCGTTACTGGTTCAATGGTACAGGAGTTATATGATTGCAGCAACGATTTTGATTTAGAAGACTTTGTTAGCAAAGCAATTTTATGTTCCAAGAATAAAGAATCTTTGAAACTTAATGAAGAAATTCTCTCAAGATATCCAGGACAAGTTTTTCCACACTACAGTGCAGATGCAGTTTTTTGTGCTGACACAGAACAACAAGGCACCTAACAATTAGATTTCATCCACAGTTAAACACCTTCTAGAATGCCACCTTATTGCCTGAATTTGAAAGTCGATGCAATAGTTATGCTTCTAAGAAACCTGAATCCATCAGTGGGACTATGCAATGGAGCAGGAACACGGCTCATCATCAAAAGAATAATGCGCAAAGTTTTAGATTGTGAGGGGATCACCGGACAAAATGCTGGATCAAGGGTTTGCATTCCACATACTGAACTCTCACCTTCTGATTTAAACCTCCCCTTTCAATTGAAGAGAAGGCAATATCCTATCAGAATTGCTTTCTGCATGACTATTAATAAATCATAAGGACAGACACTGAAGAAAGTTGAAATTTATCTACTTCAACCCATTTTCAGCTATGAGATGGTCTACGTTGCTTTTTCAAGATGTTAATCTATAAAGAAAATTTGTGTTTTAGTGAAAGAGACCAAAAAACAAGGCTATGTAATTCCAAACTGCAGCAAAGTTTTCATACAAAATATTGTTTACAAGAACAAGGAAGTTCTCCATTAAAGCAAGTGAAGCCCAGGTTTAAACAGTGGTGGGAAAAACTACTATTTTTTTGTAGCGAACTACAACTACCGCTACTTTCCGAAAAATGTAGCTAACTACAACTACAACTACTTATTGAAAAATGTAGTTAGCTACACTACTTTTGAAATGTAGTCGCTACTTCGCTACTTTTAGGGGACAAAATTTCCATTACATGCATATTTAAGGATATTTATATCCTAATTAGAGAAAACTATTGATATCTTAATTAGAAAAAAGCTATTGCACTAATAAACAACTACCAGGGGAGTGTTTGAGGAGGGTGGCGGGCCCCCTCAAGAAATGTAAAGCAATTATTAAAAAGGAGCTATTTTGAAACATTTCTTTTAACTTTAGAACAATAAAGTTTAAAATACCGAATCGTCCCCCTCCCCTCGAAGTGGAAGCCTGTATATACGCTACTGACAACTACTGCTAATTATTGAAGTATTGTTGAAACTAATTCAGTTTTAATACCTCTATGATAATAATAAATTGAGAAAGTGAGCTCTGAAAGCATGAGAAAAATCATGAGAACCAAAAAAGTTAAAAACAAACAAACAAATAAATAAATAATAATTGGATTTTTTAACAAAATACCCATAAATTATCATTTTTTAGCTTAAATATTACGCATTTTAATACAAAGCTATGTCTATAAACCCCCCCAAGGAAGTCTTCATACGCCACTGGTGGGACTAGTTGTATAAAGAAACGATTCAATAATTGAGGGTGTCATTGTGTCAAGAAGGAAGATCACGTAATTTTGTATCATCATTAAATTTGTATTTAGATAATCCGGTTACTTATATTTTAAAACAAAACTCGTATTCTTATTTGTTGCTGTTTTCTGTGAGATCGTAAAATACTATAACTCTTACAAAAATAAACTTTCACTTTCATCAAGATTCGTGGGGGGGGGGGAAGGAATCACGCATAAAACTAATTTTTGTAATATCTTACATACCGTTCCATTATTTTTGGTTTTATATTACATTTAAGAAAGAGAAAAAAATATACACATAAGTTAAACATACCTTCGGTTTTTTGATTTAGGCCCATTTTGGTAATTGTATTCATTAAATAAAATTTAAACATACATAGAATATAGAAACTTAAACACTATTCATAAAATTATATATTTACAAGTCACATTAACCTAGTTAAAATGAAAATTTGAACACAACGTAATTCCCCCCCAAAAAGACAACTATAAATGGGTGAGCAGTTCACGTTTGAGAATGAATTTAGACCACAAACGATAAATCAACAAAGTAGACAATTCATTATAGGTTCAGGTTCAAGGGGTATAATTGGAGTTTTTCTTCCTTTTCATTGCTTTCTCAGTAATTTTCTGGGATGGTGTAAACCAGGAAGTTGTAAAACGAAGCTGTATTGCCCCCTGCAAGTCCTTCCCACAGAATTCAAGAATCCCCTCTCACACAATTCCTCTGAATTCTGTGATAGGGGGGGGGGGGGCACTCGCTAATTGCGAGGTCTGACTATATATCATTCCAGCTTTGGAAGGATATCGAGTTCACAGAATGCTGGACACTCAACAGTGGGCAAGTGGACACTACACTGTAGAAAGTTAATGATGTCACAAAAGCATGCTATTTAAAGATATGTAAAATTCCTTTTCAAAAGCAAAAAATGCTCACTTTTATGCACAGAAATAGATATTTCAAAAACTCAAACCTTACATACATTATTTTTCAAAATACAGTAGAACTCCAATTATCCGAATTAATGGGGACCGGGGCCCATTCGGATAATCAAATATTCGGATAATCGGATTTTTTTTTAAAAATTGCCATTGGAGAGAATAAAAGCTACGTTTTGATATTGCACTATTTTTTTATTGAATTAAATGAAAGAAACATGAAATTTTCACATGTTTTAAATATAAATAAAATGTACTTATGTACAAGTTTAGAAATAAAAATCATTGTTTTTTAAACATCTCCGTTAATGTAAGCTGTTTTGCGGTCTTCAACCGTTTTCGGGCAGCCAGGTCACGCATTCGCTTGACGGTGAGCAGTTGCAAGTGGTCACACTCGGGCTGACGCTCCATCCACTTCAAAGCAGTCTCGAGGCCGGCAAATGCTTCACTAGCTGATGGTCCAGCGTCTACTTCAACATCAGCAGAAAGTTCTTCTTCCACGTCCACTTCAACATCTTCTCTCACACTTACAACAATTTCATCGTCATTGAGAATTTGAAAACCAGGGTCAGACGTGTCACAAGCCATCCACTCTCCTACATCTTCAGCACTTACTTCTGTACAACCAGGAATTTTTACAATCATTTTTCTTATTTCCTCTAGTGACAACGCATCTTCATCATCATCATCCTCTCCATATTCTTGTTTCTCATTTTCTTCAGATTCTTTTTTTTTGTTCTTCTCAGACGGTAGGCCTTTCAGTTTATTCCACGCACGTCTTAGCGTCACTGCCGTAACCAAACTCCAAGCTTCCGCTACCATGTAACAGCAGTCCTTTAAATTTATTTTGCTATGATTTGCCAAAACCAATTCTTCATCTTCAGCACCTTCGATCAGCAGTTTTCTCAGCAGTTGCCTTCTGTAATGGCGCTTCATTGTTTCAATAACAGACTGGTCCATGGGTTGCAGCAAACTTGTAACATTGGGAGGCAAAAACGTCGTTTTAAACTGCCCATTCTCTCTTTCCAACAGTTCTGCTGTAGGATGAGTGGGTGCGTTATCAACAATTAAAAGCACCTTACTGCCTTCTTTTCCCACCGATTTTTGGTGCTTTTTCACTTCAGGAATAAACACTTCATCATACCATTCGGTAAACAAATCTGCAGTCATCCAGGCCTTGGGTTGACTTTTGTAGAAGAGTGGAAGTTTTTTTACGTTTTTAAATGCTCTTGGATTTCTTGATTTTCCTATCAAAAGAGGTGGCAGTTTATGATTTCCAGTGGAGTTGGCACAGTTAAGCACTGTAACACGTTCTTTACTGACCTTATGTCCAGGGGCACTAGATTCCCTTTTAGAAGCCAAAGTGGTTTTTGGTAATGCTTTCCAAACAAGGCCAGTTTCATCGGCATTATAAACAAACTCCGGATCATAGGATTCTGATGCAGTTTTAAATTTTTCAATAAAATTTTCAGCAGCTGCAGAGTCTGCTGAAAGCTTCTCACCAGCCAAATCTAACTCGCGTACACCATGCCTGAATTTAAAATTCCTTAGCCAGCCGTTACTAGCCTTAAAAGATGAATAACCAAGCTTTTCTGCTAAGATTTTGGCTTTTTCACAAAGGATTGGACCTGAAATCGGATTTCCCATAGAACGTTGCTGCAAAAACCATTTAAACACGGCATCTTCCAAATTTTTGTTGGTTGCTGTCTTCATTGTTTTCCTGGAGGAACTTCCATCTTCATTTTCAAGCACCGAAGCAAAGTTTAAAAGTGTTGACTTACTGTTTTTAATGTCAGAAATTGTTGCTTGTCCAACACCATAAATCTCAGACAACTTCTTACCCGTTACACCTTTATCGAGTTGCTCTATAATTTTCAGTTTGTCCGCTAACGATAGCACAACACGTTTTCTTTTCGAAGCCATGGTATAAAAACAATACAGTATTGTACACGCACAAACAAAAGTACATAAGCCGTAGCGAAAGAGTAGCGTCCTCGAGCAAGGTCAATAGCACACTGGCTAATCAAAACAAACAATGACAGGTGCGCCGTGACTGCAATGCGCCGGAACTTGTCTTAACTTGCCGTTGTGCCTACACTGACTTCGCGGGGGGAAGTCAGTGTAGGAATCCAGAATCCATCAATATTTTTCTCACATCATTTTTTTCTCTCTCTGTTCGCATAGGCTGTGGCATTTTTTATTTATTGTTGACTTTTAGAAAGCCCCGGTTTTCCCACATCAAAGGGCGCCGCTATGTTCGGGGGACCGCCCTTTTAAAAACGAGTGTTCTTTGAAGGGATATAACGCGTTCGAAAATACAGTAATCGGTTTGTTTAACGAAGGCATAATTGCAAAGGGTTTAGTATGTATTATATTTATTACTGTTTATATGTATGTTGAAAATGAGAGAAGAAAACTATTTTCAAAGAAAAGAGCTTTTAATTAATTAAATGAAAAAGCAACACGTCCGTTTGCATGTTAAGACTACTTACAAGTGCTGCACATTAGTGCGTTATCGCTGTGCGCCTACACTAGCTTCGCGGAGGGAAGGTCGCTCCGTCTTAATTTTCTTCTGAAATTCTAAAAGCGATTCGGATAATCGGCGATTCGGTTAGTCGGAGTTCGGATAATTGGAGTTCTACTGTAAATCAATTTTTATGGTCTAAACTTGATTCATCTGGGAAGTGCACATGCCCCCTCTGGATCTGCCAACTGGCCTTGGCTTAATATGAAGTTAAATGCAGCTACTTTTTCTTTTACACACTCAGTCAGACTAGAGACATCAATGCAAATGCAAGCTGTTCTGATTCTGATTTCTCTCTGGGGTTCCCAGATTACCACACTGACAAGGGGGGGGTGGATAGCCCGCGTCCCCAAATATCCCAATAATATAGAATAAAAATTCATATATACTGAAATAATAATAATAATAATAATAATCAAAATGAAACAATTTCCTCGGTAACAGTTATTGTTGTATTGTTGTCCATCACTAGATCCACTGGGAGAAATTTTTTGAATGGTGAACACGATTTAAAGTAAATTGAAATGCCATTTGTTATCTCGAGTACCAGTGCCTTGTGTTTTATGTTTTAAAGAAGAAAGAAAATTACAAATTTTTTGTCGGTCCAGGAAAATTTTCTAGCACGCTAAACTTGAGCGCCTTATAGAAATAAACATCCCAGACAGTGCGGGATTTAGAGGTGTGGACGCCCTGAGGCAACAAAGGAGTGGTGGCCCTTAATTATTTCTCAGACAAGTTAAGAATTTTTTCGAAGACAAGTGTGGCGAAGTGGGTTCGCCGTTAGCTCATAGTCTAGAAGTCCAGGATTGGATTTCCGGGTTCGATATTCATTAGGAAATTTTATGTAAAGATGTCTATTGTGGGGGCCTCCTCTCTTGTGGAGGACCTGGAGCTGCAGCTCCGGTTGCCCTCCCCTAAATCCGGCCCTCATCCCAGACTTAATGTCCATAATGTTAATAATACAAATGGATAAAATATTAAAATAAAAATTATTCTTGGTTATATAATCTTGCTCAAGTAAAAATTCAATGTTGGAAGTTTTGAAAATGTTTTCTGTTGCAAAAATGCAATAGCGGTCAAAAATATGCAGACCCTGATCATACTTAGATGGGGCCCCGGGGTAAGAGGTTATTTTGGGCCTCTGTACTATTACAGGCATTTAACTTATTTTTGATTGTTTTCTATTTTCCCAGCATAAAAATAAAACATTTTTAAATAATTCTAAAATTGAATTAAAAATTACCCATGTATTTATACTCATTTAGAACAAGACTATGCATTTAAAATTGATTTTAATATTTTTTAAAATTCATTTATATTATTAGCGTATGTGTGCGCCAAGTTCTGCCTGGCCTGCCAGAAAATTTTCTTTTCTTCATCATAATATATATATATATATATATATATACCAGTTCTAATTTGGCGCTTTATATCCAATTTATCCACTCTTTCATTGCCTTAAAAGGCTATATTTAAACAATTATCTGGTACAAGCTTGTTAATTGGCACCATGTGCTATCTACTTTTTTATTTTTATATTTTTTTCACTTTATCAATGGATTATCTTGGGATTTCACTTTACGTAAGTAAGGTATTATATATATGTATATATATAAATGCTAACTAATGGATATTTTATGATAAGTACATATGGCCATAAGTTTTCAAAAACGCCTTTAATTTCTATTTTATTAATCTAGTCTTAGGAACCATTATCAGTGAGTTATAAGAACGGAAAATATAAGTCTCGAAGCCTTTTTATTGTTACACAATTATGATATAGATATCATAAAGGAACTTTAGCTTTTAATGTACAATAAATCAAGAGATTTGCGAGGCCTCTATTTTTCAGGGGCTCCGGGCTATTGCCCGCGCGTCCGTGTGATAATGAGACTCTGAAAATATGTTAAAATGCTTGGTATGGTATAGTAAAGGGGGCCCTGAAGCAGTGGCGCACCCAAGATTTTAGTTTAGGAGGGGCTAAGACTACAAATATTGATGAACTTGGTTATAGTGACCTCGATTATAGTAATAATCCCCTTATAACGTCAAAATATTCTGTATCACATGCCCATAGAACAATGTACAAGGTCAGGCTTCAGGCAGGAACCCCCCCCCCTCACTCGTGTGCGTGTGGTGTGTGCCCCCATAGAATCCCGGGAGGCACGGAGCACACATAGATACCCTGGGAGGGGCGGGGGTAGGATTGGATATTCTTTCAAGCATCAATTCCAGTTCTATGCTTGGTGTCATAAGAAAGAGAATTTGCACCACAAGATCAATCACCGGAATTGATGACGCGGCAAAAGTAGCTTCCAAAACGCGCTACAAACTACTAATTTTTTGTAGCGCGCTACACTACAAACAACTTTTTTTTCAAAGTAGCGCACTACACTACAAACTACTAAAAAAAGTAACGACTACTGTAGTTTCGCTACTTGTAGCGCGCTACTCCCTAGCCCTGGGTTTAAATTATGAGGATGAGCATTATCGATTACATATATATAGTGTATTCACAGAGGTGAAGCAAACAGCCAAAGTTATGGGAAGTAGAGGAGAAGAGAAGGCTTTGAGCAGTGATTTATACTTGGAAATACCATTTGTACAAAATATAGCATTAAGTGTAACTTCATAAGTATATATACATATTATTCTTGATTTTTTCATTGACTTACTGTAGAATATATAGTCACCCCTTTTTATAGCATAAGTATACATTATTCTGTATAAGCAGTGTTTGAATAATTTAACTTTTGCACACAGCTGTATATGTTTCAATTTTTTTACTAGCAGACATGCCAACTGCTCTGGATTGTCCGGAGTTCCTCTGGACGGATGAAAAATGTCTAACCCTGGACAACATGGCCAATGCTCTGGAAATACACTGTTTTTTCTCTGCTGTAAAAAATTTCGCGTCAAGAGTTTTTTTTTAAGTGCTGATGTTATAATATTTGCATTATACACCAGTCTTCTGTGAAGATAAAGAGTCACACAGCGTTGGTGCCAACTGAGGAAAAAGAAAAGGAAGGGATGGAAATCCAAACCATTTCCTCCTCTCTCTCTCTCTCTCTCTCCCAGTGGAAATTTGATCTTAGAAGTTGCAGAGTGATTTTGGATTGATGATGTCTAAACAAAAGCACCAACAGCAGTTTAGAGAAGAGTATGGAAATGACTGGCCGATGTTAAAAAAAATCAAGTTTCTTCTCACCATACTTATACTTATTGTGCTGTGTGCAACATGGATTTTGTTATAGTGCACAGAGGAAGAGATGATTGTCACATACACATAGAATTTTCCCGTCACATTGAGAAAGCAAAAGTTAAATCCTCGCACAAAGACTTGACATGGTTATTTGTCAAATCCTCTGATTTAAGTGTAGTAAAGACTAAAGCTCTTTTCACCGCGTTCTTAATTGACCATAACTGCCCGTTATCCATGGCAGATCATGTGGGACCACTGTTCATAAAAAAGTTTTCCAATTTGGAAATCACGTCCAAGTATGGATGCGACAAGAACAGACAACTGCAGTTATCAAGTTTTGCAGAGTTATCTATTAATGAATTAATTACTACTTTGGCAACAGATGGGAGTAATTCTTTCGAGAATGAAAAGATTTTTGCTGTGGTGGTTACTTACTTCGATGTATCACTCGCAAAAAATATAAAGTGCTTTCTCCTCCACAGTTGATGTAACAAGAGAAAATATTTTTCTCAATGCTGAATAGGAGAAATTTTTGATCCATGGCAAAACTGCATTGCATTGAGCTGTGACAATGCTTCTGTAAAGACTGGCAAATTTAAAGGTTTATTACGTTCATCAAAGAAAGAAATCCTAGTATTTTGAATGGCTTTGCATGCCATTTAATTCATTTATCAGGGAAGCATTCAGCAAAGAAATTAAACTTTGAATTAGAAGAATTTCTTGTACATTTTTTTAATGTGAAAAAGACTTCCAAAAGGCTTGAATCATTAAAATTTTGTCAAGAGTTATGTGATGTGCAATTTCACAAAATATTAAAATATGGCTCTACTAGATGGCTATCCATGGAAAGAGTGATAGAGTTCTTGAGCTATGGGGGCTTCTTAAGATGTTATTTTGCAAGAAAGAAGCAAGTCAAACAGATGCTTTATTCTGTATCCAAAAAAAATTTCATCCTATGATGCAGCTGTACTTATTATTCAGTCAGTCGGTTTTACAGTTATTCATGAAAGCAAATTAATTTTTTCAGCAAGAGACACCTCTCATTCACAAACTGAGGAGAGAACTTATTTCTCTGTATTCTGATTGTTAGCCTTGTGCTGTGCTATTGTTGATGCTGAAAAAAGTTTTGATATTGATTTTTCTCACCGGAAAGCACAGAAATCTAATGAGGACTTGATTATTGGATTTAAGGCTAAATAGTATCTGAAATATAATAGATTTAACCAAATTTGATATGAAAAAAAATCTTTCTTTGTGTTTGTGCTTTTCATGAGAAAGCTTGGTCATACATAAATTAGAAATTTCCTATAAAAGATGATGCAGAAGTTGCAGATATTAGTATAAGGACATAGGTTTCATTTCAGTCCTTAAAATATTTTTTCCATCAATGAAAATGAAATGAATGATTTAGAATTGGAATTTGCCTCTTACCAAATCAACAAAATGAACGAAGAACTCCGAGTAGCAGATATACGCTTGGCGAAGGCAAGTATTAGAAGACCTATTTCTAAAATTTTGTATTTTGCCTATTGTAGATAATTTTCAGTCAAATTGAAGGGTTCATTTGTATTTGTTCAATCATTATGCTAATTGTATTCACTATCCCAATCATAATTATTGTGTTATTTTTACTTTCCGAACATGTACCATGTAAGGAAAGTATTGTAATCATGAAAAAATTCGACTTCGAGATTTTGATGTATTGACACGTTTTGAGGTCTTCTGAATCCATTTATGCTATTTTTACGAGATATACAGTGAGTGTAGAAAGTATTCGTACAGGAGTGGTTTTTACAAAGGAGCTAGCATCGGTGTGTTAATTCTGCCTAAATTAGCATAAAATTAGCATAAATTAACAAAATATCTTTTATCAAACATGAACAGGTGTAAAAGTCAGAAAAAATATTACAATTAACTAAAAATTGACGATTTATTTGTGTAAAAAGTATTCGTACACTAAAAGAAATGCAAATTTTTTTTAGTTATTTTGTGATTGGTTTAGCCATTATGATGTAGTTAATTGACGTCATCTTGTAAGTTACTTAAAAGGTTCTTCAGTGGAAATTTTAATGTAGTGAGAAACTAGAAATTCTTTAATGGGTCGTAAAAGTAAAGAGACGAGTGTTTCCGAAAGAGAACTGATTTTAAAGCTCCGTAAAAATGGTAAATCGTACAACAAGATTTCTGTTCTGGTCGGTAGACCCCGTTCAACTGTGCAGTCAATCATAAAAAAGTTTGCTGCCACTGGAAAGGTTCAAAACGGTTCTCGTACTGGGCGACCATGTCTATTGACATCATCTGACAGACAGTTTCTGGTACGTTCATTAAAGAAGGATCCCAAAATAAGTGCTCCTACATTAGCATCAGAACTAAAGAACATGGGAACAGCAGTCTCCCTAAGTACTGTTCGAAATGCATGTAGAAATGAAGGTTTCCATGGCCGTGTTACGAGACGAAAATTCTTTGTTAGTGAGAAGAATCAGAAGCTGCGATTGTCTTCTGCCAAGCAATACATTAATGAAAGTCCAGATTTCTAGAAAAAGATTATCATTACAGACGAAAGTAAATTCAACATATTTGGATCGGACGGGAGACAAATGGTATGGAGAAAGCGCAATACAGAAATGCATCCTAAGAATTTAGTGCCAACAGTGAAACATGGGGGTGGAAGTCTGCTTGTTTAGGGTTGTATGAGTGCTTCTGGGGTGGATAAATTAATCTTTATTAAAGGCATTATGAATCATCAACTTGATATTTACATTTTTAAAAATAATTTAGGACCTATTGCAACAAAAATGGGCTTAAATGGTGATTACGTTTTCATGCATGATGGGGCTGACCCCAAGCACACAGCCCTAAACACAAAGCTCTGCATACTATATAACACCCCAAAGTTCATGAAATTTCCTCCTCAATCGCTGGACCTCAACCCCATGGAGAATTTATAGGACGCCATATCTAGCTCAATAACAGCAAAATTGGTGGAATCAGTGCCAAAGAGACTCAAGGCAGTTATTCGAGCTAAAGGATATCCTACAAGGTAGTAACTGAAATATTATAATTGTTTTGGCCAATATATGCCTGATGTATGAATACTTTTTATACCACAAGATGTTGGATTGTTTCAGTTTTGTAAATATTTATTCATGTATAAAATTATTTTTGTGTAAATTTCACATGAAACTAGTGAAAATATGTTCTATTATATATTTATAATTAATTAAAATGGAATTTATGTTTATAATTTTTATGAACGGATCTCTTTTAAATCAATTGTCGTACTGTACGAATACTTTTTACACTCACTGTATGTATGTGAGTGAACACGATAGCTCCTAAACGGGGCAATCCATTGAGCTCAAATTGGGTATATATGTTACAAACCACTGTCGCAAGACCGGTATTGATTTTGGTGTGTATAGGACCAATAGTTTTTCTACAGGGCTACGACAAAGATTTCTTTTACATTATGGCCCATGGGAGGAAATTCTTGAAAGTGCGCTAGCGTTTAAACAGTACATTCGATTGAGTTCAAATTGGGTATATATGCTATAAACCACCATCGTAAGACCAGTCTTGATTTTGATGTGTATAGGACATATAGTTTTTCTACAGGGCTACGACAAAGATTTCTTTTACATTATGGCCTATGTGGGGGATTCTTGAAAGTGCACTAGCGTTTAAATGACGCATTTGATTGAGCTTCAATTTGGTATATATGTTTGAAGTATTCATCGATTAAAATTTATTTAAATGCTTGGTAATGATCTTAATCATAAGTTTTCGGAAAGTCGAGTGCAGTCACTCCAGATTTTATTATTTATTTGAATGAGTGATGTAACTTTACATACATTTTTCTTTTGAAACATAGGCATATTTCAACGATGGGCAGGATGTTCCGTATTTGTAATGTACACCCTTGGTCATCAAGTACCTTTGTTAGCCCTATCAGGCATTAAAGGTTTATTTTCGGTGTTGTTACCATACTTTGCTCTTAAGTAATTCTTTTAAGCTTAAATGCAAACAGAAAACAAGTTTCAGTTCACATTTATTTGATTCTAAAAGTTACCCTTAAAAATCTTTTATTTGCCATAATTCAATATTGGCCAATTAATTCATAGCATTAATTTAGTCTGTAATGCTTTAAAACATCTCTGAAAAGTTTCTAACCTAATTGGTTTTCTCAAATGTGAACCATTGCTAACGCACTTTCCTTTTGCGTTACGCAAATTAACTTTGACTTTTGCATTGCAGCTTAAAGCCGATCTTCCAATGACGCCGTGCACCTCGCACGTGTCGTCTTTTCTCCCGGTACGAATGTCCTTGTAATAGCGTACTTTGCAGGTCGCGGCTAAGATTTAAATACTCTAGCTTTGATGCCTGTCTAGCTTTGTTTGCTTAACTCTATTTCTTTTAGCATATTAGTTTGACAATGTAAAGATAGTCGGCTCAACCGAGCACTTAGCCTTTTTTAAAAGGAATACTTTGACTTGTAACAGAGAATGTTACTGTAAGTTTTGTTTTACTTACTTTGTTGCTTTTCCCGGATTGTAGCCGGATGAATGACTTTTAAAGTATCAAGAAGATTGAAATAAAACTGTTTTTATCTTATTAAAATATTTCTAGTCATTTTAGAATTTTTACACTGTCTTATACATTGAGCAAGCTTTTATATTGTTTCCATTGCATGTATATATTCTGCTGAAATGTTTTAGTTAGTATTGAAGGACTTGAGTGAAATTCGTTGAGACTTTAAATTTTTATTCAGCCTTTCCTCACTTGCCCGTTCGGTACTGACAATCATAGGTTATGGGCATAGGATAAAGAAGCTTTGCTCAAAGACAGTGTAGTGTATAAAAATAAAAAGGCTTGCCCCCCAATTTTTTTAAGAAGCTCTGTGATAATTTATGAAGGGGGGGCAAGAAAGCTAAAAGATGATGGCACCAGTAGTTTCACAGATAACTATCGAAAAATTAAATCATTCAAACTATACTAATTGGTCGGCTGATATCAAGTACGTTCTATTAGAAAGAGGGACCTGGGATATCGTATCCGATAAAGAAACACATCCTGTACTTGATGATAAATCGTCGACTTCAGCACAAGATGTTATATCTTTTGATGCAAGAAATCGGTCCGCTTTAGCGATCTTTTACCTCAACATTGAACCCGAATTCTGGAAAATAATAGAAGATTATGAAGACGCCGCACTCGATTGGAATAAACTGAATCAGCATTTGTGACCTGATAACAGGTCTTACCATATGTCCTTACTCACGGACTTGTGTGTCAGTTGAATCCAAACTGACAATACCATCAACGAGTTTGCAGCGTGCCTAAGAAGAAACCAGAATCTGAAACCAGCTGTCCGCTATTAATCAACCGCTTATCAAGGTGTACCTCAACTTCAAGATACTGAGGTACCTCCCCCCTCAATTTGATGGCATAGTTCTCCGCTGGAAAAACGACGACTTTACATTTGACAGGATCCTAGACGAGTTAATAGCAGAGGAATCCCGCCTCAAGCTCCGAGATTCTGACATGCTGAGCAAATCCCAATATGAAGCGCAGCAGGTCTTTAAACAGCAGAGACCTCTCTGCTCTCATCCTAGTCAACGACAGTCTGCTAAAAGGAGATACCAAACTCCCGGAGCCCGGACTGATTCTAAACAACGTGACCGTCCATCAGCAAGGAGACCCAAAAGAGGTGAAAACTCCAAAGCTAACCGAACAAACGTCCTACTCCCGTGGCTTAAGGTACTGTCCATCTTCTAATTTTGTTATAGAAGCAAGTTTAAGTGCAGTTCATGACAGTGATGCATGGCTGTTTGATACAGCTGCATCACATCCTTTTTGTAAAGATAAACGTTTATTTATTAACTTTACTCCTTTAAAAAAAATGAAAGTTTAGTTGTTGCCGTAAACAGCATTACAGTTCCCATTGAGGGAGAGGGAACTATTAAGCTGAAATTTGGTCAAAGTATTCATACATTTAAAAATGTTATGTACACTCCCAACTTAAGATGTAACTTAATTTCAGGTTCTTGCCTTGATTTAAAAGGTGCCAAATTTTTAGGAGAAAAAGGAAAAATTAAAATTTTTGAAAATAATAACTTAATTTTCATCACCACACTCAAAAGTGGCTCATACGGGGGTGGACTGGGACGTCTTTAAGATACTCTGGGACCCTAACAGGAAGCCTGCGTCGGCTGCGGCTGCTTCGGAAGATGCTTCAGATGTGGAGGAAACTGAGGACGAGGTTATGTCATCCGACGAGGGCCACGCCTCTTCTAAGGTGAGTAGCGTTGGCCTTTCTGGGTTGGGTGAGCTTGTTATTCACTAAGATTTCGATTCTACTCTTCAGCCTCTCTCTGGTGATGAGGCTGATAAGGTTTTGGCTGTTGAGGGTATGGAGGTGTCTGTGCACTGCCCCAATCCTACCAGCTAATTTATTAAAGCTTTGTGCTTTTTCTTCCTTCCTGCTTGTGCTATGGATTGTATCAACGTTGCTCAGATTAACCTCCATCACAGTAAGGGTGCCTCCGCACTCCTGTGCAAGGGGCTTGCTGATGGATTGGTTGATATAGCTCTTGTTCAGGAGCCTTGGACTCTCAATGGGAAGATCCTTGGTCTTACGGACGTATATAACAAGGGGGGGTCATGGGGTTTGAATCCCCCCCCTTAATCTATGCAAAATGCGAGTTTTTGCCAAACGCCTTTTTGCATTCGTACCTCATTTAAGTATAACATTTTTTTTTAAAGTTTTGCGTGTGAATTTTGAAAATTTTATTTCAATTATAACAATTACATTAACTTTGCATGCTCTAAATTAATGGGTAATTTTAAAAAATGCAAGAAGCTTCGCAGAAGCTGCATGTTTTCCGACATCAGAAGGTTGACCGATATACAATGCCATCTTGACTGTCCTCCATCACTGTTCACAAAGTAAAGAAAGGTAAGTCTCTTATTAAAAAAAAGAAGTTTATTTGAATTTGAATCATTTTCTTTTGAAAATTTTATTTCTTCTCTACGAGCGATTCGCCTCTGTGTCACTCTGGAAGACTTAAGTTTGTTTTAACAGGGTTTTATTATTACTTTTTAACTGTGTGTTGTAATATGTACGTGTGAATATAATGGAATCATGCAACTCAATTTGCACCTTCCAGAGATCGGATAAACTTGATATTTAAAGAAATTTTTACTGATATTTAAAGAATCGATGACAGAACAGCAATATTGAAAATAATGTACTTAGCATTTATAATTCTTTTACAGGAGCTCACAGAATAATTGCGATATTTTACGCTAGGTGACCAGTCATTCTTTAGTTCGTATTTTAGTCATATAAAGCTACTTCAAATAAAGCAAAATTGATGTATGATGTTAAGACTTACAAAAAAGTGCCCTCCATCGAAAACAGTGTATGTAGCATCTGCAGTTTTTTACAGGCGCACTCAAAAGAATTACAATCCGTTACTGTCTAAGGCAGAGTCATTAATCTATATTAACTACCTTATAGCATAGCTGCCAACTCTCCCGATTTTTCAGGAGATTTCCCACCATAAATTTTAAGCAGTTTTATTTTGCATTAAAAATTTGGACTTATTTTAAGTATAAATTACTAAGTAAATATTAGTGATGGGGAAATCTATCGAAAAAATCGGGAGTGGGCAGTTATGCTTACAATATAATACAAATCTCTTTGTCACAAATTTGGATGTACAAATATAAAATTAATGGACTTTTTAGCCCACTCTTTTCCCCCTCTAAATGATATATTTATGAGTTTGTAAATAGCTTTTTCATATTTAAAAAATTACCAAAGGTAAATGTCTAACAGTGTTTCACTGTACTCCCAGGGGTGCAGAGAGGGAGGGGGAGCAGAGGAAAAATCCCCAGGGCCCCACCTAGGGAAGGAGCCCCCCAATTTATTATACTTAACTGCATGTTGTAAATTTTATAAAAATTAAAAAATCCAAATACAGATTAAGTCACCGGAAGTTTCAAATTAATTTTTGAATGAAATTACAAAAAAAAAAATATAGCTAGCATAACTTACAAACTTAAATGACAAAAACGAGCAGTCTTAGTGATTGAGTAGTGTTCTTTTTGAAAAGTAGACTTTGACGGTGTTATTCAACGATTTGCCATGATTAAAGCTGGAAAATATTTATTTAACAAGAAATCTTTTTCCCAAGTCATATGATAGTGGAAGAAAGGGCACAGCGAAAGGAGAGACTATGCACAGGGGTGGACGGAGCAGAATTGGCACCCCTCCATCCTATTTTTTGTCAAGTTTTCTTTGTCTCAGAGATGATTTGGCGCTCCTCTAGCAGCGCCCCTAGCTCTGGCCCTGACTATGGGCCCACTTAACCTCCGACATTTTGAATTTTCGTTAACAAAATGTTAAAGATCAAACTTTCTCTTGAGAAATTCTAAACTTTCAACTTTTTTGGACCTCCGAAACTTTTTTGGCTGCCTGCTCCAATGGAGGTTAATAATAGTTTTTTAATACTGAGGAAACATGCTATTCAAAAATGCTTTTAACGTTGCAAATAATGTTTCTCTATGGAGATGACGAAACTTTCAAAATAAAATGCACATATTTTTTACAGCATGGATTTTATCAATTATAATATTTTTAAATTAATAATTTTAATTCTATTAATTATTTTTCAGTTACTATTAACTTAAAAGTAATTTTAATAAGGAACAAATGATTGATGTAATAAAAGATCAAAAGAATTTCTGGGTAGCAAAGGGACTCTGAAGATTTTATTCCCGGAGCCCCGACTCGACTTTCTGCACCTCTGTGTACCGAGGTACAATGAAACACTAAACAACACTTCACAAACTTTCAAATAATGAGTCAAAATTCAAATTTCAGCATATATGTTTTATGTAAATTTGTAATAAACATTATTGAGACATAAATATGAAATTTAAATAGAAAAAACAAATTTAAATAAATTGTTATAGCTTAAAATGAAAACATAACATTTTTATTAGAGGTTCACCTATAGTTTTATATTGTTTATTAAATTTACTTTAATCAAATTCAAAAATTAGTATTTCTGCTTTCCTTTCTGTACTACCTGAAGGAACAGGAGGTGGTAGTTTTGATACAATTTGAGTTTTTTCAAAAATGTATGTTTCCGAAGAACGCACAAATTTGAAGCTTGGACTCAATCGTTTGACTTACAGAACTTTGCATTCTGTTTGATTTAAGTTTATTATATCCCCAACAGAGTGCATTTCTTTACATTTATAAGTTCTCCTTTCTTAATTAAAACATAATCATATTGAGCGATACTGTTTGTGTCACACATGTTGTGTGAGGACTGTTGGATTGTTAGTTGAAAGAAAATCTGGATTGTCACCCTCTTCAGAGTTAGAAGAAGATAGAGTACGATTTAAAAATAATTCTTTGTTAACTTATGTGCTCTATAGAGATCTCAAATATTCAATAGTAACATCCTTATCTTAAGTGAATGCATTCACCCAGGTTACAAAGAAAGATGTTCCACTGTACCCGTCTTACATTCTACCCAAAATTAAGGCTACAAAGTAAATTCCTAATATTTATTTTTGTAATTCTGACTTTCAAAGTATGAAGACTACACAATAGTGGTCACAATATTCGAAAAATAAATAATTATACGTATGAAAACATGGAGGTAAAACAAAATTACTTTCAGTAACGAAATTTACTTTCAATGGTGAAAATCCCATAATTTTCTATATCTCTTGTTATAAAAATTCGATTGTCTCCAAATCACATCAGTAACTGGAACGTATATTTATTTGTATAATATGTGTGCGAGTTTCAACTTTCTGTGAGAAATCTTATTGATTTTAGATACCATGTTTCATCGTATCCCAACTTCCCCTATATTGCAGTGCATATACAAGAATAGGGGTAAAAAGTAATTTGTTGTACACCAATAAAAATTTATGTGTACTATTGTAGTGTTTAAATTTCGTTATTTTCTTTTACAGGCAGGATGGATTTATCTTTGGCTTCATCCATGAATTATGAAATTGGGAGGTTCTTAAGTCATCCTCCAAGCACAGATTAGGAAAAGTTAAAAGCCTTAAAAGAGCCTTGGATCCCATCGGGTTCATTCAAGTTTCCAGTCATGGGAAAAAGGAATCTTTCTTTCAGCGCCATTGGACTACCAAACACTCATGGCTTGTATACTCAGACGTCATGCAGGGGGCACTTTGCAAGGTATGTGTTTTACTTGGGAAAAAAGAAGGGGTTGTGGTCATCAAGGACTTGGAGCTTTAGTTAGTAAGCCATTTACTAACTAGAAGAATGCTATCGAGAATTTTGATCACCATGCAAATACAAAATACCATAAATTTGCTATCGAGCAGGCAGATAATTTCTTAAAAGTTGCGGAAGGTAACGTGTTTGAAGTGACAGAGAGTATGAATTTAGAAAATCATAAAATTGCGGAAGAGAATAGGAAAAGATTGAAAGCCATTGTGGACATAATTCTTAAGTCGAGATTCTGGAGAAATTGGCATAAATGAACCAGTATATAATGACGACAATTTTCGAGCCCTACTTCGTTATCGTGCTCGATCTGGTGATGAAGCACTAAAGAATCACCTACTTACGCAAAATATGCACAGTCGGGCCATGTATACTTCATCTGGAATTCAGAATGAAGTGGTTGGTTGGTTGGTGTTTATTGGCACAAGGTCCAAAAAAGACATGCTGCGCCAGACAAGGAGTTAAAATCATATCAGGATGTATTCAGATAAAAGGTACCACAAATCGAGTAAAAGCTAAATTGTAAAGACTAAAAAGGAGAAAGGTAAAATTCAAAAGTGTTAAAAGTAGATTAAAGGTGAAACAAAGGCATCTGGATGGGGGGCCCCCATCCAGATACCAGTCAGACAGAGAGGGACACGTTACACTGAATAAAAAATATTGATCCGTCTAAGAAAAGCAAATAATTCTGATGTGGGGTTTCACCCACAATTTCGTCTAGTTTAGGATGAGAACAGTTAAAATGTATTTGATAAAAACTATTAAAAGCAGTGCACGACGTTAAAAGATGACGAATGGTGAGGTGAGTATGACAGTGAGGGCACTCCGGGGCGGGTTTGCCCAAAAGTAAGTGCTTATAAGTAATTCGCGTATGTCTGATGCGAAGACGTGCCAAGATGATATCTAGCCTGCGATAGGGATGAGACGACCAGTGTACGAGAGTTGGGCGAATAGAACGAAGTTTGTTCCCCGTTTTATTGTCCCATTTATCGACCCATATGCCATTTACAATGCTGGAGATGCTGGACTTTATGTCACTGTAGGATGGAGTGCCGGTGTACGGGAGGGTCGCATGCTTCGCTAGTGTGTCCGCTTTTTCATTTCCCGGGATCCCGATGTGACTGGGTACCCAACAGAGGAGAACACTGTGCCCACGGTTTATAAGCTGATCATACTTGTGTAAAACTTTATGCATATAGTTATGTGTTAGGGAGCCGGATTTCAGATTTTCTAGAACACTAAGGGAGTCAGAGTAGATGATAAAATTCTTTATGTTCGTTCTCGAGATGTACAGAAGGCTTTCGTACATGGCAAGTAATTCGGCAGTAAAGATGGAGCAAAAGGGAGGTAGTGTATAGCTACCAGTATGATTTTTACCCACGAAGGCAAAACCGACGTGATTCCCAGTTTTGGAGCCATCAGTGTATAGTTTTTCATATTTTTCATATTTGTTGTTGTGATCAGAGAACAACTGTTGGTAGACTTTAGGATCAGTATCCTGCTTTGCAAAGCCTTCGAAAGGTTGTAGGTAAGGTATCTGTGATATGTTCCAAGGTGGGGTATCATGAAAAGAGCATATAGAGACTTTTACATCCTCCAATTGGGTACCGACAAGACTCCTACGAATCCTTAGTCCAAAGGGGGGAGTACAGATGGGACGATTTGCATAAAAACGGTCAAGATGAGTATCTATAAAAGAATTCTTTAATGGATGTGAAGGATGAGAAAGAATACGAAAGTATGTGTTTAATGAGAGCTTATGACGGATGAGGGTGAGAGATGGCTCGTGGCAGGTGACGTAAAGACTATGTACAGGTGATGTTCTAAAAGCAACAGAGCAAATGCGGAGTGCAGCATGATGCACAGGGTCAAGTTTTTTTAACACTGATTTGCAAGCTGACCCATACGCGCAACTTGCATAGTCCATTTTTGAACGCATGACAGCACGATAAATCCTTAACAGAGCGTCACGGTCAGCCCCCCAAGAGGTGTTGGTTAAAACCTTTAAAATATTAAGTATTTTCTCGCATTTACTGCGAATGTCAGAAATATGATTAGCAAAAGTTAGTTTTTTGTCGAAATTTAATCCTAAAAATTTGATAGAGTCCTTCACAACAATGTTATTATTACCCAGATAAAGTTGTAGGTCGGGGTGGATCCCGCGTTTCCGGCAAAAATGGTTGCATACGGTTTTATCAGCAGAGATAGTGAAACCATTTGTGTCACACCATTTTAAGATGCGGTTTAAGGCATTTTGAAGCTGCTGTTCGATGAGGCGCATATCTTTCCCCTGGCAGGAGATTTGAAGGTCGTCGACATAAAGGCTGCCGTAGACTGTAGGTGGCAGTTGTCTACGGATATTATTGATTTTAATTGAGAAGAGGGTGACGCTAAGTACGGAGCCCTGAGGAACACCTTCGTCTTGGATGAAATTATCAGATAGAGTACCATTGATGCTGACACAGAAGTTTCTGAGGGATAAAAAGTTTTTTATAAAAGTTGGTAGATTGCCTCGAAAGCCTATATTATAGAGGTCTTGGAGTATGCCGTACCTCCATGTGCGGTCATATGCCTTTTCAATGTCAAAGAAAACGGACACTAGGTGATTCTTTCTAAGGAAGGCATTCCGAATTTGCATCTCTAGATTTAAAATATTGTCAATTGTGGACCTGCCTTTGCGGAAGCCACTTTGAAAGGGATGTATATGGTCCCCAGTCTCTAGAATGTAAACAAGGCGAGCATTAACCATTTTTTCCATTAGTTTGCACAGACAACTAGTAAGGGCTATGGGACGGTAATTACTAGGGTTAGAAGTATCTTTCCCAGGTTTAGGAAAGGGAATAACTATTGCATTTCTCCAGGAGGAAGGAAAGGTTTGTTCATTCCAGATTCTATTGTATAATTGCAAGAGGATTTGTAACGAGTCATGGGACAAGTGTTTCAGCATTTTGTAAGTAATACCATCAGGACCAGGAGCGGTATTGGAGGCCTGCCTTAAGTATTTGGTGAGTTCACAGATGGTAAAATTACTATTGTAAGAAAAATGGGAGGAGGTTTTAAATTTTTTTTTTTTTTTGTTCGGACTGTTGTTTATATGACAGAAAAGTATTTGAGAAGGAAGTACTGCAGGAGATAGAGGCAAATGTCTGACCGATAATGTTTGCTATTTCTTTTTTTTCCGAAATAATATTATTGTTTACAGACAGAGAGGATATTGAAGGATTATTATAGATTCCCATGGCTCTTTTAGTTTTTGTCCATAGCTCCTTACTAGAGGTACTGGGCGTTATGCTAGAGACATATTTTATCCACGATTCCCTTTGACATTGCCGCCTTATTTTTCTAACGTAAGCTTTAGCTTTTTTAAAGAGAACTAGATTTTCGGTCGTGGGGTATCGCCGGAAGATGCTCCAGGCTTTCTGCTGCTGTTTTTTTGCTAGAGTACAGGTTTCAGTCCACCACGGTTATTTATTGTGCCGATGTTTCATGCCCGATTTAGGAATGTTGGCATCTGCTGCCTTTATAATAAGGGAGGTGACTTTGTCAACGACCTCATCAATGGAACCTACAAGACTATTTGAGGATATATTGGATAAATGGGTGAAGGTGGGCCAATCTGCCTTTTCATAATTATATCTTGGAGTGGTACAGTTGTCTTTCCGATTATAGTACAGAGGTGAGAGGAAAATCGGAAAGTGATCACTGTTATGTAGATCGTTAGAGACTGAAAAGTTATATAATGGGAGGATAGATGGAGAGCAAATGGCGAGGTCTATGGCATGGAAGGATTTAGTCGGGTGGTGGAAATAGGTGTTATCACTGTTATTCATAATGCAAAGAGAGAAGTCGGTTAACAGTTGTTCTATGAGATGGCCCCTATTGTTTGTGTCTTTGCTGCCCCACAAGGAACTATGGCCATTCATGTCCCCCAGGAGGAGAAAGGGGGGAGGAAGTTGTTGTATAAGACTATTGAGGGAGGTTTGGCTGATGGTTTCGCTTGGTGGCAGGTATATGCTGCAGACTGTTGTGAGTTGTTTTAATTGAATACGAGTGGCAACTGCTTGCAGGTTAGTGTTAAGATTGAGCTTAGTGTGAGGATAACTATTGTTAATCAAAAGGGCAACTCCACCAGTGGCCCTATCATTGAGCTCATTGTCTTTGCGAAGGATGGTATAATTACGGATTTTAGTATGTCTATTGGTTTTGAGAAAAGTTTCCTGTAGGGCAAGACAGGCGGGATTATGGTTGTAAATTATAGTTTTGAGGTCGTCAATTTTGTTTAAAAAACCGTGACAATTCCAGGATAGCAGCAAAGCCATGATTAAGTGATGTCGGAGATGACCGCGATTTTACTCTTAATCCCCGTCGGTTGAAGCGGGGTACTTGGGATGTCTTCATCATCCATAATGTGATCTGAAATGTCAGAGTCGGTAGGATCCAAATGTATAGAGTCGTCTATGGGCCGTTGTGGAAGGATGCGTTTAAGTCTAGCTTTGTTTTATTTTGTCTTGTAAGCTGAACTTTTTTTGAGTAAAGGTCTAATTTGAGTGGAGAGGTTGCTTTGAGGCTTCTTATTGGGTGTGCTTTTTTGTGTGGCTATTGAGGCATTATTTTGAGTAGTTGACTGTTTAGCTTTTGGGAAGGAAGTAGATGTAGAGACAGGTTTGGATTTGGGTGGGTCAGTTTGGGTAGCAATTGATGCAACCGCTTTCACTGTTGCAGCATAAGATTGACCAGGTTTAGGGGTGCGAGAGGCTATTATTTTACGTGCTTCTGGGTAAGACAATCCTTGTGTGGCACGCAAGGACTGGATTTCTTTTTCATAAGACCATTTAGGACAGGAACGGGAATATGAGGGGTGGTCTTGTTTGCAGTTAACACATTTAGGAGAGCCAGAACAGGTGTCACTGTCGTGGCCAGAGATACCACAGCGGGCACATACTGGAGAACCACGACAGGAAGGTTTTGTATGGCTAAACTTTTGGCACTGAAAACAACGGGTAGGATTAGGTATGTACGTTCTGACGGGACATGAAAGGTAGCCTGCTTTGATATGAGATGGAATCTTAGGAGATTGAAAGGTCAAGATTATGTGTTTTGTGTCTATTATTTGGTTATTGCGTTTTATAGTGATTCTGCGAACTGCACTAACATTTCGGGATTTCAGCCTCTGAACAGTGTAACAGGTCAGGTTCTGATATGACGCCTCTTGATGAGTTAAGTGTTTTATGGGGTGAGACAGTGACAGATTTTAGGCCAATAATTTTTAATTTCATAATGTTGTTTGCCTGTGTGCTATTGTTTACTTCCACTAAGAGGTCTTTTGAGCGTATTTTTTTTATTTTAGCAACTTCTCCGACATGATCAGTTATGCACTTATGGATTAGGAAAGGGGATGTTTGGCTAAAGTTACCGTCCTGACATTTCACGAGAAAAAATTTTAAATTACCATCTCCTTGCGTAGGAGATTTCGGAACGTTGACATCATAGGCGCCGACTTCATGGGGCTTGAAGGGGCTTCAGCCCCCCCAATATTTTTATTCAGGGGGCTGAGCCCCTTCAAAAACTTCACTCCAACTTTTTTTGTGTCAAATCATATTTCTTCCTCCAAATCGGTTAAACTTAAGAATCCTAAAAATAGAGAATGTATCGCTAGCTTCTTCTGTCTCCCACTCCGCTTTTTCTTTCACAGGGATTCAGGAATTACGTTGGGCGCCTGTAATGCCGTAAGGCACGGATGTCAACCTTCTTTATCAAGAGCGCAAGCACAAACAAATGACCATCAGATAGCTAGGCAAAAAGAAACGGGTGGTTTTCCCCACAAGAACCCTTCAGATTTTACACCGTGACACAATTGATGATGGAATTGCTTTCTAGTAGGGAGAGGACTGCGTTTTTTTTAGGAGGGTCGTTCTCATGTAATGTAATCTTTCTTTTTTAAATCA
This sequence comes from Cheiracanthium punctorium, assembly GCA_038373885.1. Classification (NCBI taxonomy): domain Eukaryota; kingdom Metazoa; phylum Arthropoda; class Arachnida; order Araneae; family Cheiracanthiidae; genus Cheiracanthium; species Cheiracanthium punctorium. Next base: position 85,438 of record JAWZYV010013158.1, on the reverse strand, counting down.
GTATAGCAAAAGCTTTCACTTTTGTTCTATTGTGAGATACAGACTCTTCTGTAGACGTCTGACCATAAGGGAGATTTTCCCATTGTGCAAAACTGCAAACGATTGTGACATTCCCATTTCCCAGCAGTATTAAGTTTCGATGCTGAAAATAAACCGTTTAAATGTGACTTAAAAACAATTCAAGGCAGAAAATTGATAGTCAAATTTAAGTTTGAAGATTTTAAATCATGAAGAACCTTGTGAGATAGATGAAAAATTGATGTTTAATACAGTTTCGGATATAGACAGTATTCATTTCTTTATACGCTTTATCAAAACTTTACCAATATCGAACGCTTAACGTTTCTGATTTAGCTACAGTTAAGAGCTAAATAAAAAATGATTTCATAAAAATCTTCGAGCAGCACAACTTCTGGATTATATTTTATAATTGCTTGCTCTTATCTTCTCTCTTTACATATAAAACTCTATCCCCCATCAAGGGCGTAATCAGAGGTGGGGGGGGGAGGGCTACGCGGGACTTAGCTGTCTCCCAGCCCCCCTACGATTTTCAAAAATTTTTGTTAGTTTACACATAAATACGAAAATTTAGAAACGAACATTTGAAAACCATGAAATCTTTAAGAAGACTCGTTGTTTTAGGCGAATTTCGGTTCATTATTTTGCTACTCTTGGCTGCATATGGTGCCAGTGGCGGTTCCAGAGGGGGGTCACAGTGGTCATGGGCCTAGATTAACCATCTCGCCAAGAAAGAAGGAAGAAAAAAAACGAGGGCCCAAGCCGAGCTTGGACAAGGCCCAAAATTCAGAGAGGCCTTGATCATGTGCATACATATCATATTGTGTTGCTGAAAGAGAATTCCTCTTTAGAAAACCATTAGTCTCTGACTAATTTACTTATTTTATAACAACACTAAAGTATGCACACAATATTCTGACTATGTGCTCAGTCGTTGTTCCTTGGCAGAAAAATATGCAGCCGTTTTGTAAATATGTGCATTCATCCATATTCATCCATACATAGAGGGCAAAGGAAAGGGGAGTCACAGCGAGCATGATTAACGTAAGGGTGAATGGGGTAGTTGCCTCGAACCCACAATGAAAGAAAACGATCAAAATCAAAAAATGGTTTTAGAAAAATGTGTGAATTGGGCGTGTGATACATATACTCGTATTCGACCCCCACCTCCACCCCACACTTGCAAATAGCCTCCCTCTTCTGTAAAAGCACTCTATGAAGCACCTATGTTTGTAAATTATTATTTATGGAATATCAAACTAGCGTAACTGCTACAAAACCATAAAAATTATAGAGGAGGAAGGAGGGGGCTGTCATGGGGAAAGAGGGACTACACCTAAACAGGGCCGGATTACCCATTAGGCTGAGTAGGCTTTCACCTGTGGGCTCCTACCATTTTAGAGGCCTGCGTTAAAATTTAGAAGGAAAAAAATATAATCAAACATTATTAAAGCTATTTTAGTGTTAATATTTATACAGTATATGCATAGGCGCACCCACGGGGGGGGGCTATGAGGGGATCAAGCCCCCCTAAAGGTGGAAAGTTTGAAGTGAAAAACTTAAAAAAATGAAAATTGTCACTAATGAATTATTACTATTATTATTATTTATTGTCTTCAAATTATTTCTAAAGTATTTTTTACCTAAAAAGATGTCAGTTTTTAAATAAATACTTACAGAGAGTTTATGAAACACTGTTAAAGTCAGTTACAATATCACTGAAAAGATCAGATCATTATTTATGACTCTATAATGAGTTTTTGCTTGTGGGCTTGTGTTGTATGGGCAAATCAAGTGGTACAGAATATTTTGACGTTATAAGAGGGTTGTAACTATTATCGATCTCACTATAACCGAGTTCAGCAGTATTTTCAGCTCAGCCCCCCCCCCTAAACTAAAATCCTGGGTGCGCCACTGAGTATATGTATATGTAACTCTGAGAAAATAATTCTGATTCATTATTGACTTCGTACACAAGAAACACTTTTTGTCATTGTACACTTCTTAATTGAAATTTGAATGAATTTGTGCTAGAAAGTTTGAAGCTGACTATTTAGCTTGAATTTTTATGTGCACATTTCAGTGATACCTTGCATTAGATGGATGTATATTTTGCAAATTCAATAAGGAGAACTTTTAGCACTATGTTTACACGAACGGGCTATGGTAATCATAAGAAGGCTTATAAACAAAATACCCTTCGTACCCCAGTTATCACAATCATATTTTTTACAACTTTTTTCCGTTCTGAATAAAAATTAATTTTCGTATATTGTTGCACAAATATCATCAAATTTCAAATAACATAATTCGTTATGGTTTTAATTTATAAAATGAATACTATGTATCCATTTAACCAAAGCGTCTCTGACTTACCAATTGCTAGTGTGCTAGTTTAATTTGTTTTGATAATTGTTAAGGTAATCTGGAACAATTTTCCAAATAGAAGGGTGATTTAGAGTGCAGTGGAGTTTTTATATATGTTTTAAAAATAATATGGCGTAGACTATGATTTCGAATTAGATTTCATTCATTTTGTTTCTATTTTTCATATTATTGAGTATTCTTAAAAATTGTCTGTAAATATCTACAATAATTCAGAGTGATAATTTTGGCATTGTATATCTGTTTCTGTGTTATTCCACTTTTAAATGTAAAGCACGATTATATTTTATACAATTTTTTCCGTACTGAATAAAAATAAATTTTCATATATTGTTGCACAAATATCATCAAAATATGTTTCAAATAGCATAATTCATTATGGTTTTAGTTTATAAAATGATTACTATGTGTCCATTTTGCCAGGAGCGTCTCTGATTTGCCAATTGCTTATGTGCTGGTTTAATTTGTTTTCATAATTGTTAAGGTAATCTGGAACGGTTTTCCAAAAAGAAGTGTGATTTAAAGTGCAATGCAGATTTTATATGTCGAGTTTTCTATGCCAAGTTCCACACGAAGCCCCCCCCGGCCTAGATCCCACGCGCAGATAGTTGGCTATAACACCACATTTCAACATTTCTTTTCATTTTTAATGTTATTGAAAGATTATATGAGCATTCTTAGTTTAATGTAAAATGAAAGTTTTCAGTATTAAAATGTTTATGAAGACCTAAAACAGTGTAGACTCTGAATTTTGATATATTCTCGCACTTGGATTTCTTTATTAAATCATTTTTAAATGTTAACAAGGATGATATTATTGAAAAATTAATTTTTTTCCTGCTGTGAAAATACTATGAGAATGAATTTAAAAGTATACTTTATTTATTTATTTGTTTTTACAATTCAAATCACGGAAATCCGTTTAAAATGTATGTGTCGAAGAGAGGACTCGTAACTTTGTATGATGGTTTGTATATTTGTTTGATTTGTTTTAATACATGGAAAGGAGGTATTTATTACTTCTTTGTTTATGTTTTTTTAAATAATTTTAAATGTAATCTGTAAAAAGTTGTCAAAAAATGTAATTTAAATGTGATCAGTTTTTCTGTCTTAAAGTAGTGCGACATTTAATTAAAGTCGATTCAATTTATGGGTATTTCATCCTGTAGTAAAATAAAAAATACTATTTTATATTAGTAAAAATTATCTCTGATGAATGTTTGCAAGTAAATAAAATAATCCAGATTTTAGTATTTCGTCTCGTTTGTACTTCTAGGGTATTTTGAAATATTAGCTGGAGTAATGTTTTGCAGAACAGTTTTCCACATTTGACTGCATGCATTTTCTTTCCTATGAAATTATCATTAAATACATTTCGAAAAAGATTTTACTTGTTTTGCTGTTATTAACTTTCTGAAGGAACAACTGAACGTTATTCTGAAACTATTTCTTCTATTTCTTCAAACGTTATTCTGAAGGAACAACTGAATTAAAATTCAGTTATTCCTTCAGAAGGGAGATTTGCTTTCTCCATATGTGTACTGAAGACTGATTCGAGATCTTGAGTTCAAATACTTAATTTAAAAAATGAGTTCAAAAAATTTTTGAAAAATTTATTAAATGGAATTCCTTGTATTTTCATGAAAGTGTTATGTTAAAAAAGCACATTTTGAAATCTCAATTCTAAAATTTCTGAACCCCTTTATTATACTGACGGAGAGAAGGATTTTGTGTCCTCCCGTCCACCTCCGTAAGGATAAGAGCCCCCCCAATAATTTTTACAAGTCGGCGCCCGTGGTTGACATGAGACGAAGATAATGTCGAATCCATATTGGGGATTGGAAATTCGGACCCGACTGCACCACCCACCACGGAGCCCAACAAGGGGATGCACATTCATACACCAGTGCTAGTCGGGTCTATACGCACACAGTACATCCCTTAGGCAGCGTCCACCCTTAACGATGTGCCCAGTAGATGTCCGTTTGCTTGATCCCTAGCAGTTGACCGAAATCAGTACCACCAGCTGGTTGATACACAGGGGAACGCTGTGCACCTCCTGTTTACCCGAAGCCGAGGCCAAAGCAATGTGTTGCAGAATAAACCCTCTCAATTACCAGGATCCCCATTTCCGGGGACACAGGTCTCCACGCACGGCAAACACGTGGGTAGTTTTCCGCCAATGGAAGCTGACGGCACAGGGCGGCCGCAGCTTCTAAAGGGGGGCCCTCACCTCCACAGAGGAAACTACACTGAGGGGGAAAAGGAAGGATACAGCTAAGAGGAGAGGAGGGTAGAACAAAGAAAAGCGAAAGATCGCTGGGGCCCCGGGATTGCGACACCCGTAAAGACCTAAAGTAGGTCTTCCCCCTGAGGGGCAGAATGAAGTGATAGATATATGTGGCAAGGAGATTCAAACGCAAGTGCTCAAAAGAGTCAAAGAAGCAGGCTTTTTTACTTTGCTGGCTGATGAAACACAAGACATATCACGGCGAGAACAATTAGCATTATGCTGGAAAACTGGTAATTCGGGAGGATTTTCTAGAATTTATAAAAGTAGAAGATGTTTCAGCTCAAGCATTGGCAAAAACTATAATAGAACATCTCTTGTTTATAACTTGGATATGGGTAAATTGATCGGACTAGATTTCGATGGTGCTCCAGTGATGAGCGGCCGTTTACGAGGCGTAAGAACAATAATTGCAGAGCAACACCCGAAAACTCAATTCGTACACTGTGTAGCTCACATTCTCAATCTCGTTTTAGCACATTCAAGCGAGATACCGATGATACGAAATTGTATTGGAACTATAAAAAGCATAATAAACTTTTTTCGCCAATCTCCACTTCGAGACAACATTTTAAAGAAAGTTGCAGATGAGAATAACTCATCTCACTCAACGCTTATTTCTCTTTGTGAGAAGCGATGGACTGAAAAACATGTGGCTGTTGAAAGATTTGCTGAAATGTTTCAGCTAGTGCACGCAACACTTAAAAATCTTCAAGGTACTGCTAGTACGGATGTCACCACTCAAGCATACCAACTGCAGGCCGCTATGGAAAATAGTCAGTTTATCGTAGCATTGGTTATACTGAAAAAAGTTTTTTCATATACTGCGACTTTAAACAAAGCAATGCAGAATGCAATTTAACCAATGTTTGCAGCTATGCAAAATCCGTAAAAACAACTTACAGAATATTCGGAATACAGAATTCACGAAAGTGAATTTGCGGTACTTTTCGAGGAAGCAAAGAAGATGAGTGCAAGCGACATAGTTGTTCCCAGAACGACTGGGCAGCAGACCCAGCGCTGTAATGTTCCAGGAGAAACTGCAGAAATCTATTACCGTCGAAATGTATTTTACCCATTTATAGAACATGTTATAACAGAGCTCGATGCTCGCTTTAAACCACATGAAGAAACGATCGATGGTATACAAATGCTTCTGCCTGAGAAGGCTAGTAATGAAGCAAAGGTAAAAGAAAATCTTAGAAAAGTAGCCCTGACGTTTTTGGGTGAAGATAAAGGCACAATATTTATGAGTGAATATGAAATATGGTTCAGTCACTGGAAATCTTCAACAAAGAAACCTGCCACTACTTTAGAAGCTATTGATTTGTGCGATCCCCATTTTTTCCCTTTAATAAAAGATCTTATCATTTTAGCCACACTCCCAGTGTCCACTGCAACCCCTGAAAGATGTTTTTCTACACTGAAGAGGCTATAAACCTATTTAAAGAACAGAATGGGGGATGAAAGATTTACGGGCCTTACCTTAATGAGTATTCATCATGATCTGGGTGTGAAACTTGATTCTGATGAAATAATAAATAAGTTAGCAATTTGATGAAAGAGGCTAAATTTAATACTTTAAATTAGAGTCAATATTATTATAAAGTCTCATTTTCTTGTAACCAAATAAACCTGTATGTTAAAGTGTCCACATATTCAAAATGATACAAAGTGCTTTGTAAAACATTAATATAATATTGTACACAAGTAATAAAAATAATAGTATGCTACTGACATGTGTTTAACTATTTGTACTGTTATAACTTAGTTATTTTTTTTTTTCCTAAATGAAGAATGCATACCTATGCATTAAATGTGTTTTATGTTAAGATACGTAAAATAACTACCATTTGCCCATAGTTTTATTTGTGTGTGATTATGTGATTCTAAGTAAATGATATTCCAATCGATTGATTCTATTGACATTTAAATATCTGCCTTCTTATGGCTTGAAATTATCAACAAGAACTAGTTTATTTATGTCTAGCTACACTCAGAAACGTAGCCAGTAAGAGCTTTTGGGGAGGGTGACATGAAGTAAATCGTGAACAAATAAACTGAATTTCCCCACGACATAGAGCTTATACTAACTAATCCGAAAATTTCAAGGTGTGGTGTGTGTGTGTGTGTGTGTGGGGGGGGGGGGGGTAGGGTATATTCATCCACCTGCTTGGACCCCCCCCTCATGGGAAAACTATAGCTACGTCCGTACTTGGTCTTAATGTTAAAGGCTTTAATATATTGTATGATATTACTGCTGTCAGGTCTAGAGCTTGTATTGTAGCTAATGCTAAACTTCATGCCTTAATCTTAAGCCAATTATCTTGATGGAGATAATGTTGTTGTTAAGATTAGTCAGAATGACGAAAGTGTGGTTCTTTTGTTTGCTTATCTTCCTTTTGACAGTAGTGATCCTCTTGCAGTCAGTACTAAATCTTTGATTGAACACTGTACTGCGAGCATTAAGCTTGTCATTGGTTGTGATGCTAATGCTCACCATACTGTCTGGGGTAGCACTAATTGCAATCCTCGGGGTGATGAGCTTCTGGAATATATTTGTTGTACAATTTATTTATTCTTAATAAGGGCAACAGACCTACGTTTGTTACCAGTAATAGAAGTGAAGTTCTTGACATTTCACTTTGCAATGGTCATTGTTATGACCTTATTGAGAATTGGCATGTGTCAGATGATGTTACTTTATCTGATCATAAACAAATTCTTTTTTTCATTAAATGACTCGTCCTAGTGAAGAGTCAAGGTAGGAACCTGCGCAGAGCTGACTGGGGTTCCTACAGAAAGAAACTCAAACTTTGTTTGGGGAATAGCAGCGGTAAGTTATCTTCTCCTAGTGATATTGATCAGACCATTTCCTCCCTTACTGAGGCTATTTGCTCTTCTTATAATGAGTCTTGTCCGGTGAGCACGGTTGTTGCCCGGAGGCATGTCCCTTGGTGGACGACTGAGCTCACTTACTTGCATAAAAATTGCAGGAGGTTTTTCAATAAACCCAAGAAAACGGGTGATAGGCAAGCTTACAAAGCTTCTCTCACCAGCTTTAATAAAGCAATTAGGTGTGCCAAGAGATCTTCTTGGCAGGACTATTGCAGCAATATCAATGATTTGTCTGCCTCTGCCAAATTGGTTAAACTTTTGGCTAAAAACAAATCGTCTAACCTTAACTGCATTAAGATGAATAATGGTCACTTCTTTGAGTCGGGCAGTGAGACTTTGTCTGAGATGTTCAGGATTCATTTCCTGAACTGTATCATTCTTGACAATGTGTATACCGCCTCTCCTGCTCCTGTCAGTGATAAGGAGGCTTGGGATGTTGCACGCAAGATTGTAACCCATGATAGGGTTGTCTGGGCTATTAAATCTTTTGGACCTTATAAAACTCCGGGTATGGATGGTATTATTCCTATCCTTCTCAGGGAAGGCATTGCATTGCTTTCTCCTTCTTTATGCAGGATCTTTAGGGCTAGCATTGCTTTAAGGTACGTCCCCATTTTGTGGAGGCACACTCGTGTTGTTTTTATCCCTAAGCCTGGGAAAGACAACTATTTTGAGGCTAAGTCTCTTAGACCTATTAATCTATCTTCTTTTCTCCTAAAGGTTCTCGAGAAGCTTATTGATAGGCACATTAGGGATACATTGCTTATTCCTTCCCCTTTGTCTGTGAACCAGCATGCCTATCAGCTTGGCAGATCTACTGTTACTGCTCTTTGCGATCTTGCTTTTACTGTCGAGAAAAGTGTCTGCTGTAAGGAAGTGGCGCTTGCTGCTTTTCTTGACATTGAGGGAGCCTTTGATAAGATTCCCTCTGGTACGATTTTGTCTGCCCTTGCTTCCAAGGGTGTGGATAAAACTGTCTGTCAGTGGATTGGTAATCTACTCTCGTACAGGCTTATCACTGCTTCGTTTCTGGGGGATATCTTGGTGGCATGTCTTTCTGCCAGTACTCCCCAGGTTGGGGTTCTTTCACCTTTATTATGGTGCATTGTGGTGGACTCCTTGTTGGTAAAGTTATCTCGCATCGGGGTCCACTGTATTGGCTATGCTGATGATATTGCCATTGTGGCCAGGGGCAAGTTTGGTCCTGTGGTCGGCTTTATTAACTCGGCCCTGAAGGCGGTGGAGAGCTGGGGTTCTGGTACTGGGCTTTCTGTCAATCCCCTGAAGAGTTGTCTGGTTGCTTTTCCTAGTGCAAAGCACTTCAAGTCTTCTGAGTTTTCCTTTTTTTGGACATCCTATTGCTTATTCCTCTTCGGTGAAGTTTTTGGGTGTTTACTTTGACTCCCATTTGGGGTGGAAGAATCACCTTAATTACTGTCTCTCTAAGGCCAAACGAGTCTTTTGGGCTTGTAGAAGTGCTATTGGCAGGACTTGGGGCCTGAGTCCTCGGTATATTCATTGGATCTACACCATGATTGTTCGTCCGATCATCTCGTATGGGTCCATTGTTTGGTGGTCTAGATCTTCCTTGGTTTCTTCTAGGAAGGATCTTATCCGTGTTCAACGGATGGCGTGTTTGGCTATCACTGGTTGCCTTTGTACAATTCCTACTGCAATCACTGAATTGCTTTTAAACCTCTTGCCTCTGCATTCTTATATTGAGGCTGAGGCCCAGGTCTGTAGAAAGAGGCTTATGGACCTGGGTTACTGGAAGGGTTATTCTCAATACCTTTCATGGGGTGATCTTGATTCTCCTATGCAGGCTCATCCTTTCTGTAGCATGCCTTCTGAGAATATGCTTGTCAGGCATGTCTTTGATTGGTCTCTCTGTTCCTTTCCTTTCTAGAGATGAAGGGTGAAAGCCTCCTAATTATAGTAAGAATAGGTGTATTGTGTGGTACACTGATGGCTCCAAGCTTGGTAATAGTACTGGAGCTGGAGTTTGTTGTCTGGACAATGGCATTAAGCTTTTTTCATAGGTGCCAATTTGCTAAGGTGGAAAATCTGTAGTCCTGACACGACATATCGCAGTAGCGCACTTTTTTCAGTGAAGAGATAACATACACTATAAATATGCAGATTTTTTTTAAATGTGAAAATAAACAAAGAAATTATTTATTTATATCAATAAATATATTTTTATTATTTTGTATTAACAAATGCTGTTGAACAAGATTTTGCTTTTTTTAGAAAATTATTAAAGACCTGCTCATAGCATTTAGCTTTTTGTGAAGATTTTAATACTAATAAGTTTTCTTAAGTGTCATTTGACATAGTAGATCTAAAATCGGTTTTGTTTTTCTTTAATTGGCTGAAGATCCTCTCACATTCTGAGTTACTGTGTGGAATAGTCAAAATTGTTAACATGACCTCAGAAATGTTCTTGAATTCAAGTTCACCAGTGAAATTTTTCAATTCACCTACTGCAAACCACTGTGCATCAATACGCTCTTTGCTGCTTACGCTTTCAGGAATATCCAAAACTTGAAATGAATAAATCATTTCATCAGTTGTTCTACTCCTTAATACAGAATATTTTTCAATAAAATATTTTATACTAGAAAATGAGGCATTTTCAATGTTGGATAGTTGAGCAGCTTCTGCATGCTGTAGCAACTCCGAGTTGAAAGGAAATTTATTACGCATATAATCGCATGCTGCTGTGTAATATTTCCTAATATTTTCATAAAATGCATTTTTACCTGCTGGGCAAAGTTTTTCAACTTCTTCAACTGCTGCATTTCCAATTAAAATATCTGCATCGTCTTTTTGGTTACTTCTGTCATGATATGGAATTTTTAAAGGGTCGTCCTGTGATTTTATAGACTAGGTTTTACAAATTTAAACAGCACTTCTTTATATAGATTCAATAATAACAATTTTAATACATGAATGTGTGGTTCTGCAGACGGAAGCTTTACATTAGCTTTTTCAAACACTGGTATAATGTAGGTCAGGAACAAACAGTAAGCCTTATTAACATCAGTGGTTAAAAAATAAAATAATCTTTCTTCACGACTTATGGCATTACTATTTTTCTGCTTCTTCGAGGTAGAAGGTTGTTTGGATGTCTCGCATTTTCTCATCAATTTTTGATCAGTTTTCTTGCTTTCTGGTTGAGTAATTTGAATTTCATCAATACTTTCATGGGCTGTTTTTATAGAGGGAATAGTAAAAAATGAAAGAGGAGTAACTTCTGTTACTTTCATTGCTTCCTCTTTGAAAAAAGTGACCAGCGGTTGCCACTGCTGAATAATACGGTCTAAACACTTCCCAGCAGACAGCCAATGAGTACTAACATGTTTAAGGACTTTTTTAATATCTGTTTCGTGAAACTCCTGTAGCAGCTTGAGTCTATCTATTCTTTTTGAACTCTTCTGTAAATAATAATATATGTCAATCAAAACTTCATCAATATTAAATGGCAAACATGCAGAGCTTTTTGAAGCAGCTAAATCTATGAGATGGCATGGGCAGCCTATAATTTCAATATTTTCATGTTGTTGTTTTAAAACTGATACTACGCCCGATTTATGACCAATCATAACAGGTGCATTGTCGCAGCTGAATGCAATACAATTTGAAACAGGAATATTCTTTTAATCTAGACTATCTACCAAAAGTTTTCCAATGTTCTGTCCTGTAGCATCCCCTACCAAGGATGGTACACACAACTGGTTTGGTGTAACCTGCTGAATTGTTTTATTGAAAAAAGTCACAACTATTGGATAAAACTTAGTATCAACATCGTTACTCCCATCAGTTGATATAGAAAAGGGCGTATTCTTTAAAGTCGTCACAATCTCTTCTGATTTATTTGCCGACATTTACTTTAGTATGGCTGTGCTTTTTGTGCGTGCACAGACATATTTCTTGGCTATTTTGCTGGCAGGAAACATTTTTTTAAATAACATCCCTGCATGGTCGCTGCAATTTAAACGTATGTTGTGTTCTATCAAGAACGATGTGAATAAACATTCCGCATTTATCACAGAATAATCGCTGGTTCCAAAAAAAGACGTTACAGATTGATTTGATTCTACTACCTTGGCTGCTTCTTTGTGCTTTGTAGTAGTTGAATGCAAAATAATATCATGTTTGCCTCCGTGGGCAATGCTTATGTCGCTTCGGCAAAACGTGCAGAATGCATGATTTGTTTCTAATCTCGATTTCTGGATGAATTTGAATGTCTCCGAATATTCTTCCTTGTAACATTGATAATATCGCTTCGACATTTTAATGCATACGTTAAATTTGTTTTAAGTAAAATCAAATGTAAATAACCACACACGTGAACGATAATAAATACTCTCTCTGCATACGCGATCACGGGAAAGTGCAGTGTTGCCATTCGCAAATTTACTGTTTACATCCGAAAATTCCTAGCTACACGGAAAATATAACATCCATGGCTGAAAAATCTACACCGCAATATGTTCTAAGGAGTTCTGTTTCAAAACGTGCTTTTACCGTGTGCTACCATCTAGTGAGGAAAATGCGAAGCACTTATCCCAGTATGTACGGATTTTTAGAGCCATCTAGTGCCAAACATTGCCATTAATAGTAACTTTTTGGCAAAGTATTGGAAAAAATTTTTAAAATCGCAAAATATAATTTTAAAAATCGGAAGAAATGTCTTTCAGATCGGAAGATCGGAAAACTGTGTTAAATTTGGAAACCTTCCGGGTAAATTGGAAGCATTGGCACCTATGTTTTTTATTCTATGGGCCTTTATGCTTCTGTCTTTCAGGCAGAGGTTTATGCTATCCTTATGTGCAGTGTTTTTTGTTTAAATGATGGTTACTCTAGGAAGCATATCTTTATCTGCTCTGACAGTAGGGCTGCTCTGATGACCTTGCAAAGCACTGCTATCTCCTCCTTCTTGGTCTGGGATTGCTACCTGGGGCTTTGTAAGCTCTCTCGTCTCAATAAGGTTACTCTGTATTGGGTTCCTGGCCATTCTGGCAATGAGATGGCTGAAGGCCATCAACTGGTGACCTTCAGCCATCAACAGGCTGAAGGTCTACAACTACTACAAAGCACATGGTTTTCTTGCCAGGTCGGGCTCTGGTTCCTCTTTCGTTGGACCTGAGCGGGTTCTTGGAATCTCCAGTAAATGTTACAGGGAAGCTGTTTTTAGCCACTTTTGGAGGCTTCAGCATTCTAACTGGCTTAAATGCAATGGCCAGAGGCAGGCCAAAGAGATTAATCTTGGCTTTCCTGGCGACAGATGCAAGGAACTTCTGTGTCTCAACAGGTCCAGTTTCCATAGTGCTATTGGCCTATTAACTGGGCACTGTTGCCTTAAAAGGCATCTTAACATAATGAAGGTTGTCGATGATCCCCACTTGTCGGGGTTGTCTTCTTAAGGAGGAAACTGTTTTACACATCATGGGCGCCATATCATTGAGCCCTGGGAGTCTCATAAAATGTCTGTTAGGTCTATGCTGATGTTTGTATCTGCTACTGGGCTCTTTTTGTAGGTCCTTTTCTATATTGCTTGGGGTTGGTACAATAGACCCATAGTCACGGTGCCTGGCCCTTTTTGGTCCTCCCCTCCAAGTCATAAGTCATAATCAGCCAGAGAATATTCAGGAGATAGTGATCTTCGTAACGTGGTAGTTCAGGAAGACCTTGTTGCGGGCATGTCATTTTCTAATTTAGTAAGTCCCTTGTTTTTTATAAATGGAAATGCCACTAGGTCCTGCTTACCCTTCAAAATTTAAAATATTTAGTGCTTTTTTTTTAAGTGTTCATTCTTTAAATGTTATACTTGGTGTATATTTCCAAGTGTTTCTATGTATTTTTGAAGTATTCCATGATAGTGTTACGTATTAGAACTGTTCTTCTGTTTTTCATGCATACATTTAAATATTTTGAGCTCCTATCTAGAATTAAATACCATGGTTATACAAATTTCTATTTGCACATTGTTTTAAACAGATTCAATCTTTTTCACTGTTTGCAAATGTGTTTATGTATAAGTAATTTGATATTGCGCTATGTTAATAAATATTGTTTGAATGAGTGTAGTCAGGGGCCCCTGCATGGTAATGGATGTTTGTATTGTGCATTTGTATATTTATTGATATAGTATCTGTACTGAACTGGTGTTCTTAAAAGTTTAAAGGTATTTAATGTAATATATTAAATTTTCATATGTATCATGAACTGAAGTTGAAAAATGAAAAATTTTTTAACGATCAAGCAGATTGTATTTTTCAAATGAAAGTATATATAAAAGTTCTATTATGAAATATGTATTTAAAATGTGTATTGAATATATTTTTTATTAATATTCTGATAGAAACCTTTTTATGTTTATTATAGCACTTTCCTTTTGCGTTATGCAAATTAACTTCGACTTTTGCATGGCGTTATGCAGATTAAAGCCGATCTTCCAATGACTCCGTGCACCTCGCACGTGTCGTCATTTCTCCCGGTACGAATGTCCTTGTAATAGCGTACATTGCGGGTCGCGGCTAAGATTTAAATACTCTAGCTTTGATGCCTGGCTAGCTTTGCTTGCTTAGCTCTATTTCTTTTAGCATATTAGTTTGACGATGTAAAGATAGTCGGCTCAACCGAGCACTTAGCCTTTTTTAAAAGGAATACTTTGACTTGTAACAGAGAATGTTACTGTAAGTTTTGTTTTACTTACTTTGTTGCTTTTCCCGGATTGTAGCCGGATGAATGACTTTTAAAGTATCAAGAAGATTGAAATAAAACTGTTTTTATCTTATTAAAATATTTCTAGTCATTTTAGAATTTTTACACTGTCTTATACATTGAGCAAGCTTTTATATTGTTTCCATTGCATGTATGTATTCTGCTGAAATGTTTTAGTTAGTATTGAAGGACTTGAGTGAAATTCGTTGAGACTTAGATGATGGCACCAGTAGTTTCACAGAAAACTATCGAAAAATTAAATCATTCAAACTATACTAATTGGTCGGCTGATATCAAGTACGTTCTATTAGAAAGAGGTACCTGGGATATCGTATCCGATAAAGAAACACATCCTGTACTTGATGATAAATCGTCGACTTCAGTCGACATGTGTATATTCTGCTGAAATGTTTTAGTTAGTTTTAGAACTTAGTATTGAAGGACTTCAGTGAAATTAGTTGAGACTTTAAAATTTTATTCAGCCTTTTCTCACTTGCTCATTTGGTACTGACTATCAACCTTTCTTTGCACACTTTGTAATCATGCCATTTTGGCAACCCTTCTTCTTGCCAATGTTTGGGATTTTTTTTTTTTTTTTTTAAATCTTGGATGCCACACAGAAAACACGCTTCAAATAAACACTTTATTTTACAGTTCATTTGCCTTTAATTTACGCAACTCTGCACGCTTTCTTAGTTGCGCTTGAAATCAGCATTATTTATTGCTTCTAATGAGCTTCCAACTTCTTTATTTTGGAACTTACAAAATTTATCAAAATCAAGGATGTCAGAGTACTACCTGTAGTAACAAAAATGTCAGAAATGAGCATAACCATTCTGTTAATGAGCTCCAAGCTTCTATCGCTGAGGTTATTGAAAATAAGTTATGCGATTTAGAGCTGCAAAAAAGTATGTGTTCTCATTTGTGATAAAACATGTGATCAAAGCTATGAAAAACATCTTGATGTCAACATTAGACTTGTTAAGAATGGAATTGTGATAAAGTTTTTAATGAATATTGCAATTTCAGATGGTACTGCAGAGACATTGACAAATTCGATCACTGAAATGTTCAAAGTGAAAAAACATTGATATTTCCTAGATTATTGGTTTTGGGTGTCAATGTAATATTTGGAAAGTATTCTGATGTGACGGCACGGTTAAAAGTAGATGTTTATATTTAAAGTGTTGCATTTAACAAATAGTTCTGATTAAGGTTATGGTATACTTACATTTACTAGAAAAATATAATGTATTGGGAAGTTTATAAATTAAAAAAAAAGTAGTATGCTAATGCATAGTTATTCTAACACCTCACATTTTTTGTATCTTCCACAGATCTGTGAGCAGTGATGAAAAAGAGAAAATGAATCACTACTAATTATGAGCCCTAATGCAAGCAAGCTTTGGTTCCACAGTATTTCTGCAGAACTGGACATAAAAGAACCGAGAATCAGCATTACCTTCAGAGAATTGAAGACAGCAAAGAAAATCTGAAGGGAATATGCCTACTGCTAAATGTTTCTGTATGAAATCAACATCAAATGCCATGGAGTTGAACCTCGCCAGCTGCTCTAACCTTACAGGAGCAAATACAGTGACTACAGGACAAAAACAGAATGGTTTCTTTCATGTAAGTGTAGAAACATTACTCCAAGACAATTGTTTAGATGTGTATTTTACCAACCTGACTCCAAGCTTTTTAGATAAGAAGCCTTGCAAGTCTATGAATGTAGAAACATTGATTTAAGATGACAATAGACTGTTAAATGTGAAACAGTGTTTAAGAGAGATATTGGTGATAATGTCTTCCTTTCATGTGAATTTTTCAAGAGTTATTTAAAAGTTCATATTTCTGAATATACAACCCATACAACACTAAACGTTTCCTCTAGATCTCAGAAATGTTGCAATCTGTCATTTACATAACATAACAACCGAATATTTCTGGAACGTAACAGAAACGTGTTCCTGAAATGTAACAGTACGATGCTTTCTGGTAGATTGCAGGACGATTACTTCTTGGTTGAGTATCTCGATTGCAGCGCCACACAGCAAGTCGTCTAGCTGGTTCTCCTCAACTAGTTCAATCTATTATCTCTTTTTTGGAATTCGGCTCAGATCCCACGTTTGTTGTGTGTTGCATCGTCCTGGTGATCTGGACAACTTTCACGTGCCATGCTGAATAATTTTTGTAAAAGGTAAGTGTTTAAATTAATTTATCAGAAAAAAAATATTAAAATTAATATTGTTTTCTAGTATTAATTTAGTTATTATTGAGAGGAGTTTTTAGAGCTACCATGCATTTTTGCCACTACGATTTGCCCAGATGATTCATTGATAGTGCTAACTTTTGAATCGTTAAAAGAAATTATGTATATTGCATGTATAACATTTGTATAAAGTGTAATGTTTTATAATAATTTACCAAAACAATATAACGCGATGTTTTTTGTCTGATCATTTCCCGTAAAAACCTGTCTCGGGCTAAATTCGAGGCCTATATATGGGATTTTTTTAATTATCTTGGAACATTTTGGGGGTGTCGTTACAGTCGGGCCGATACGGTATTAAGCCTGACGGTAATAAATCCAACACAAGTAGAATAATGCGACATTTTTATTGTGTAGTGGTTAGATTCCCAAGTTTAAATTTTTCATAAACATGTTCTATAAAATATAAAAATTTGTAAGGTATTGAACAAATTTTAGAATTCTTTCATCTAATTTAGTGCTCTTTTCTTGTATTATAGTATGTTACAGGGGAAAAAATCACTGAGCATAGATTTGATACAATCCCCTTTTACTTCTCCTAAAATGCTTGATCTAGAAATTGGATAATTGAAAAATAATTTAGTTTTACAGAACCTTCCTCTATAATCATACAATTCACTTGCATGCAGGTGTAGCAGCAACTGCTAAAAGACCATGCCAGTGAAAAAAAAACAAAATTCGGCAATATTTAATTACCTTTTTTCTAGTTTTAACTTTCCAAATTGTTTTCCCAAATTACTATACCATTAAGTGCTGTGATTGCAGAAGTCTTTGAAAGACTACGCTTTCAAACAGTATAATGCAACTGTTACCCACTATTGTGTATTGCAAGGCATAATTGGATAATGATCTTAAGTTATAATAAAAAAGCTTCAAAGCAAATTTTAAAAAATAGATGTTAAAATAATTTAACAATAAAAATTCTACTTTGCACCTTTTTGTAAAAGCTAAACATTGACTTGTATTGCATATTTTGCATTGTTCCGTAGCTGAAGAGTGACAGCAGCTGTATTCGAAATGATACGCAGGGAGGGGGGGGCATCTGGGTTTGAACTATGAGAACATATTTTATTTTTCTGCAGTTCAAACCTCTGGATATTTACTGTAAGCGGGGGCAGGTTCAGTTAGCTCTCGCCAAACACTACATGCACATGCAGTTTTACAAGGAAACATAAACGCAAAACCAGGGTTGGAAAAAAAAAATTTTTTGGTGGGGGGGGGAAGGGGGTTAAACCAAGTTTGGTTTTTTTTTTTTTTTTTTTTGGGGGGGGGGGGGGTTAAAGCATTTTATAATTACATGTTACATATTTATAAATAAAAATTATTTGTAAAATGTTCAAATGACAATTAATACTACTGAAAATAATTAAAACAAGGTTTAAAAAAATAAAATAAAAAAATAAAAAAACGATTATTGCTATACTTGTGTGCACATAGAAATCTGTCAATTTTAATATTTTATTGAGAGATATTTTTTTTAATTTAGTATATGATGTAATATACAAAAGAAATGCATTATAGATTGTCAAATACCAAATATTCAGTTAAAATTTTAACCGAATATTTGGTTAAAATTTCTTAAACTGTTTTTAAACTTTGATGATAATGATTAATTTAGTTTTTAAACAATATATAATATGGAGAAACATTTCAGAAATTAAAACACTGCAAAATTTAATATGTATAGTGTTTCCTTCATTCACTATTAATCACATTTTTAAATATTTATGAAATTTTGATTTATTTAAATAAAATAAGTAGGCTAAAAAAAAGAAAAAGTTAATTGACTTTACATATTTTTAAACACTAGCAGAGCACTGTAGCTGCAAGAATGATTACTATTCACGAAGGCAAAGCCAACATGATTTCTGGTTTTAGATCCATCTGTGTAGAGGTCTTCATAATTTTCATATCTATTTCTATGATCTAAGAACAACTGTTGGTATATTTTGGAGTCAGTATCCTGTTTGATAAAGCCTTCATAGGGCTGAAGGTACGGGATCTGCATTTCAGTCCTGGGTGGGATTTCATTAGGAGAACAAGAAGAGACTATGGCATCCTGCAACTGGGTACTGACTAGACTCCTACAGATCCTGAGTCCAAAGGGAGGGGTACATGAAGGGCGATGATTGTGAAATCTGTCCAGATGGGTGTCTATAAAAAAACTCCTTTAAAGGATGTGAGGGATGAGAGAGTATGCGAAAATATGTATTCAATGAAAGCTTGTGACGAGTGAGGGTGAGAGGTGGCTCATGACAGGTGATGTTCTAATGTTCCGGAGCAAATGCATAGTGCAGAATGATGCACGGTGTCCAGTTTCTTTTTAAACTGACTTGCAAGCAGACCCGTAAGAGCAACAGGCATAGTCTATTTTAGACCGTATCAGGGCACAGTATATCCGTAGCATGGTGTCACGGTCTGCCCCACATCTGGTATTAGAAAGTACCTTTAAAACATTCAGAGTTTTCTCGCATTTGTTTAGAGTATGAGAGACGTGTTTCTGGAAGGTCAGCTTTTTGTCAAAGTACATACTATGGTTTTCTACAGCAATTTTTGTACAATCTAAATGAAGTTCTGGATCTGGATGGATACCCCGCTTTCGGCAGAAGTGAATGCAAGTAGATTTTTCTCCCGAGATACTGAAGCCGTTTATAAAGCACCATTTTTGGATATGGTTTACAGTAATTTGAAGCTGTCGCTCTATGTAACGCATGTCTTGCCCCTGACAGGAGATCTGATAGAGTCATCTACATATAAGCTACCTTGCACAGTCGGAGGGAGTTGATTAAGTATGTCGTTTATTTTTATGGAGAAGAGGGTTACACTAAGAACAGAGCCCTGGAGTACACCCTCTTCTTGCACAAAGTTGTCCGATTGAATATCATTGATGCGTACCTTAAAGTTTCATAGCGAGAGAAAATTCTTGATAAAGATAGGTAGGTTGCCATGGAAGCCCAGGTTATGTAGGTCACGCAGTATACCGTATCTCCATGTGCGAGCATATGCTTTTTCTATATAAAAAAATATAGAGACAAGATGGTTCCTTCTCAAGAAAGCGTTATATATTTGGATCTCTAAAATCAAAATGTTGTCAATGGTAGATCTGCCTTTTCGAAATCCACTCTGAAAAGGGTGTACATGGCCCTTGGTTTCTAGAATGTGAACTAGGCGAGCATTTATAATACGCTCCATGATTTTGCATAAGGAACTCGTGAGGGCTATGGGATGATAATTGTTTGGGTTGGTGTTGTATTTGCCAGGTTTGGGAAAGGGAATGACTATTACATTTCTCCAAGACGGAAAAGTGTGCTCATTCCAAATTCTGTTATAGAGCTGCGGAAGGGTTAGTAATGAATCCTGGGAAAGATGTTTTAACATTTCTGTGGTGATGCCATCGGGACCAGCCGAATTATTAGGTGATTGTTTTAAGCTTCTCTTTAATTCATAGATAGTGAAGGCGATATTGTAAGAGAGATGGACGGAGGTTCTTAAGTTTAACGCTTGCCGTTCAGATTGTTGTTTATAAGGTAAAAAGGAATTTGGATAAGAGGTACTGCGGGAAGTATAAGCAAGTGTTTCCCCTATGGTGTTTGCAATATTTTTAGTTTTTGAAATAATGCTGTTATTGACAGACAGACAGGATATTGAGAGGTTATTGTAGATTCCCATGATTCTTTTAGTTTTGTCCCGTAACTCCTTACTAGAAGTCGACGTAGAAATACTGGAGACGTACTGAATCCAGGATTCTCTTTGAGCTCGTCTCCTATTCTACGTGCATATGCTTTTTGTTATATTGGTGCAGTATGACCAACAGATGGCGCCTGCAGCGCTGCGATCAGATGTACAGAGCTGAGACGAGCCAGCAGCAGTTCAGCTCTGACCGGCCAGCGAGTAGCATTAAATAAACCTCTTTCTCAGAAATAGTCGAAGTCCGTTGTGCACATCTTATTCACTTTTGGGGAATACTTCACTTTTGCTTTTTTAAAAATAAGATTTTCAGTGGTGGGGTAGCGACGAAAGGTTCCCACACTCTCTGCTGCTGCTTTTTTGCTAAGGCGCATGCCTCATTCCACCACGGTTTTTTATTTCTACGACAACTTGTGCCTGATTTTGGTATACTGTGATCTGCTGCATTAATAATGGTGAGGTAACCTTGTTGACGACCTCGTCAATGGTGCCTTCAATCATAGTAGGTAATATTGTCGACAGGGAAGTGAAATTTTGCCAGTCTGCCTTATTATGGATGTATTTTGGTAGAGAAGAGTTAGGTTTGGGGTTTTGGTGCAGGGGTGAGAGAAGAATCGGAAAATGATCGCTATTATGTAGATTACCGGAAACAGAGAAATTGTACATTGGAAGGATCGAGGGTGAACAGATTGAAAGGTCTATGGCATGGAAGGATTTCGTTGGATAGTAAAAATATGTATTGTCACCATTGTTCTTGATGCATAGACAAAAATCTGTCAGTATTTGTTCTATTTGCTCAACTCTGTTATTTGTGTCTTTGCTGCCCCATAAAGGGCTATGTGCATTCATATCACCAAGGAGTATGAACAGAGCCTGATTATGACCAACAGGGGCCCCGGGCATAGATGAATTTGGGGGCCCCCATCAATGAAATTTGTTTTATTTTTCATAAAACTTTGATATAAAAAAGAATATTTCAGAACAGCATTTGATATTGGGGGCCCTTTCGAGCCGTGGGCCCTGGGCAAAGTCCCGATTTGCCCATGCGATAATAAGGCTCTGAGTATGAAAGTTTTGTTAGGAGGGAGGTAAATACTGCAGACTGTCGTGAGCTGTTTAAGGTGAATACGAGCGGCAACTGCTAGGAGATTTTAAGATATATGGTTATGTGAGGATGTCTATTATTGATTATTAGGGCAACACCCCCAGAGACCCTGTCATCGAAATCATAGTCTTTCCGAAGTATCTTGTAGTTGCGAATAGTAGTATGTCTAGTAGTTTTTAGAAAGGTTTCTTGTAGGGCTATGCAGGCGGGATTACAGTCATTAATCAGTGTTTTAAGATCATCGTTTTTATTTAGAAAACCGTGGCAGTTCCAGGAAAGTAGCAGAGCCATTATTAAGTTGTGTTCGGGATAATGGATAACTTATTATTAATCCCCAAAGGTTGAAGTGGGGTACTAGGATGGAGACAAGCGGAGGATAGTATCGTCAATGGGCCGTTGTGATGGGATGTTTTTCAATCTGGATTTATTATATTTTGACCTGTAAGCAGAGGATTTTTTAATTTGTGGACGGCCTGCATTTACACTTTTCTTGGTTGTGTTTTTGTGTGATGCTATGGGAGATTGATTTTTATTAGAAAGAGGTTTAGCTATTGAAGAAGAAGAAACAGGTATTGGTTTCAGTGGATCGGTTTGAATTGCTATGGATTTTTTTGATTTTGTCACAGCGGCATAAGGCAAACCAGGTTTAGGGGTACGGCTTTCAACTATTTTACGGGCTTCAGGATAAGAGAGTTTTTGAGAGGCCCGCAGTGATTGAATTTCTTTTTCAAATGCCCATTTCGGGCATGACTTTGAATACGATGGATGTTCCTGTTTGCAGTTTACACATTTTGCAGCTGCTGAGCAGGTGTCACTGCCGTGATCAGAAGACCCACAACGGGCGCAGGCCGGTGATCTACGACAAAAGGTTTTAGTATGACCGAATTTTTGACACTGGAAGCAACGGATAGGATTTGGTACATATGGTGTAACGGGACACAATAGGTAGCCGGCTTTAATATGGGATGGAATAGTGGGAAACTGAAAGGTTGACAATGTGTTTAGTATTAATAAGTTGACTATTGCGGCGAATAGTGATTTGATGGACAGTGCAGACGCTGTCCTCTCTCAGGTTTTCTAATAGTTCAGCTTCAGAGCAGTGTACTAATTCAGGTTCTGGTATAACTCCTCTTGATGTGTTTAGGGATGTATGAGATGATACTGAAACAGATTTTGGCCCAAAGTTCTTGATTTTCATGATTTTTGACACTTGTCTCTTATTGGACACTTCTAGTAGAAGGTCTCCAGATCTTAGTATTTTTTACTTTTTTGACTTCACCTACAATGGCTGTAATGCATTTGTGTATAAGGAATGGCGATGTTTCGTGAAAGTTTCCTTTAATACAGTGTATAATAAAGAATTAAGCATTCTTTATTATACACTGTATTATACAATCGACCTTGGAGAAGGGAGACACATCTCCCGTTCTCTGCTATCGTTGGTAATGAATCTGTATTGTCATGTGTCGTTATGATTTTAGAGTCTTTTTGTTGGGTACCTGTTCATGTTGGTATAAAGGATAATGAACATGCAAATGCTGCCATTGAAAGTGCTGTGCTTTCACTGAATCAGCTCGTCCCTATACCAGATTTAAAATCTGCTGTCTGAAAGTTGGTGTGCCAAGAGTGGCAGGTTGTTTCAAGTTGATAGTAAACTCCAGTAAATAAAACCATTCATCCGCTTCTGGCCTGCTCCACTACATTGTACCAACATAATATTCACACGTCTAAGAAAGGACACGGTCTTCTGACACATCAACATTTGTTAAGGTGTGAGGATGCTGCTCTTTGTAAGCATTGTCAGTCTCCATTTCAGTGTCCCCTATCCTGACATCCTACCTTGTGTTACAACAGCAGAATAATAAATTTTTTGTACATGTTCACCTAACCTCGCCGATTCCAGGGGGGACACCCACCACCCATATCTGTTTGCCTTTCTACACCGTATTGGTTTAATACACAAAATATGCTTTTCTCATTGATCTTTTTTACTTAATATTAATTTTCCCTTTTATATCTGAACTCATCGCATAGATAGACCTTAGTTGCTCATCTTCCCTTTGCTGAAAAATCACCTTGCGATTTATGTCCTGTAGTGACCTTATGCCATTAAACCACAACAAAACAAGGAAATATTTAGATCTGTAAACTGCAGATTTTTTTTATTTGGGGTCTGCTCGAGTTGAGTTTGTGTATTTTTCTTTAATATAGTTTTTGTGATTTATGGTACTTAGAAACGTGTTTAGCTATTGGATATAAAGAACATGGAACAGCTACGGATTTAGTTAATTTTAATTCTGCAGTGTAAAGGCGCGTTGCCACTTGTGTCGTTAATTCCCCGAAAGTCGTAACGCTAAAGTAGAATTCCGTTTCAACTAGCTTCAGTTATCTCCTTTAAAAACCGTATGTTCCTCCAATGGCTATTAGCGATTTCGCGCATGCGTGTTTAAACTTTTATCTGTTTCCCGTTTTTCTTTTAAATATATCCCCATTTGTTATTTTTAAATACAGAAGAATTTCTTAAATTTGGAATTCCAATTTACGAAATTAGACCTTAAAATAACAATAAATCAGTATTCGAAAGAAAATGTTTTAGATTTTATTAAAAATGTTTAAAAGAATAGCATCTTTCTAATAAGCAATTTCTCAGTAAATGTATTTTATTTTTAATACATTTTTCTATTTTAAAAAAAATTTAAGTATTTTTTTTTTAAACTTTACCTGATTACAACGATTTTTTTAATAATACTGCAGGATTTTTTATAATCTGGAAATTTGTGTTATGCAGAATCGGTAAGTCCCGTCGACTTTGAATTTGAAAAATTCTACTGCATTTATTTAAGGGACTTTTTTAGTTAGCACATATTATACTAATTTTAGGAGGCTTAAAAAAAAAAAAAAAAAAAAAAAAAAAAACCTGGGTGTCAGTATTTTAAAGCCTCTAATTTATGGGAATCATTAAGTTAATTGAGCTGTTTTGATAGATTTAAAAGGTAGCCACATTTTCGATAAATTTAAGTACTGCATGCTGTCTTTTACTAAATAAGTAATTAACAGAATAGAATATTGATATCTGCTTTTCGTGTGTTTTGTAAATTTAAGAAGTACATTATGTTATTAATTTAATTTCAGTTATCTCTAACATACACTAAAAGCATATAACTCTTTCTGAAAAGGTTGTATTGTATTTTGTTATGATAAACCTACACGAGGAGTATTTCGTATTGCCTATCGAAAGGGGGAGTGCCTTGTGCGGGTGACTTTCTTAGTGCTTCTGAAGCGTATTTACGTTACATCGTGAGAAAAAACGTCCAAAACTCCAAATTTTTAGATAATCAGCCGTCCGGTAGATCAGAACCCTGGACTTTTATACTTCAGTTATCTACCATCTTCAGTATCTTATCAATTCGGCGCGGGTGGGCACAACATCTTGTTTTAGATGCCATCTCCGGCCTTTAAATGTCTAATACAAAAGATAGTGCACGAATAAATTTAGATTTATTAATCAAATTTCTATTTGAAAAGTATTGAACAAAATTTTTAATCTGGTATTTAAAGAAATACAAAATAAAAATGAGAACCTATGATTTGGAAAAAATATTGGTCTTAAAATTAAAATTCAATAATTACAATAAATTTTATTTATACATGAAGAGTAAAAGAATTATCATTAAAACCAGTTAGTATGTAAAACTACTATTTTTTTTTCCTTTGAATACTAAGTAATAACTATTATTAATTAATTATGTGAGCTTTCTGAAGAGAAAAAAAAATCATTGAAATATTAATTACATATATATTGAATTTTTCAAATACAGTCAATAATATTAGAAGAATAAAGACTTAATTTTAATTAAAAATAGATGTAAAAATGCTAGAGATCATCAGAATATCACATGAAATACTTTTAAAAAAAAAGTTAGGAAGGAGCTTTACAAAAAATACTGAAATTAACTATTTTTTAATTCAAAGTCATAACTATTTTTAATTATTAATTATCGCAAAATATATTATCGAAAAAATTAATAAAGTATATAATAATGTGTTATTTTCTTTTTAAACTGAAATAAAACTAAAACGATAATAAAAGAGCGGCAGCTAGAATCGAACCCAGGTTTCCCGGACAAGAGTCACGAGCGATACCTCCTAACCACGCTGGGTACAACCTGTTACATGTTATTAGTTAAGCTGTTCAAATCTTGTCACATATCTCCGTGACACTGAGAGCCAAAAGCAAAAAGAAATAGAAATATTATTAAAAGAGTGACTGATTAAAACATAAGGGATAAAAATACTCAAAGGGAAGGATGGAATTATTTATTATGTGTGCATGAAGTCATGGAGAGAGAAATTGAGCGCAAATCTTTTTTTTTTTTTCCCCTAGATTTTTTAGGTCAATTGATTGCACGAATTTTGTCCAGAGCAGATTTATAACAATTTGGAATACTGTGCTGAAAATTGATGATTAATTGAACCAAAAAAAAAATTAAGAGCCTACTTATCCTTAAAAAATATGTAACTCTCATACTCTGACTTTCGCGACCGCGCCATATTGGAATCCTTTCCTTGAGAGAGCGTGGAACCAGCCAATGGGGTGACGAGATTCTTACGACTTTAGAGGTTGGAAATGAAACGTTTTTATTCCCGTAAAAACCCTCCGTAGCGGAGAAAACGACAGCTTGGGGTCGAGTTTTTAGCAGCGGTAGGCGATTTAGGGGAAATTACGACCTAGTCGAAACGCGCCTTAAGACTGGTTAAGTTTCTGACTGCCAGTTTATTTACTGGCTCCAAGGTAAGACAGTCCTTGTGTAGTGCACAAAGACTGGATTTCTTTCTCCCGAGACCATTTTACACATAAACGAGGATAGAATGGGTAATCTTGTTTACAGTTTATTCATTTTTTAAGAGCCGAGAATGTTTCGCTGTCTGATCCAGGCTTTCTACAATGGGTGCAGGTTAAGGAACCATGATAGGAAGATTTAGTATGACCAAAACTTTGGTACTGAAAGCAATAGTTAGGATTTGGTATATAGGATCTGGGGGAACAGTATAGACAGCCAGCTTTGATGGGATGGTATATTGGGAGACTGGAAAAGATGAATGTTTTGTGTTTATAGATTGATTATTCTGGCGAATTGTGATTTTGCAGACTACACACACATTTACAACTCTTAAATTTTTTTAGGATTACAGATTCGGAGCAGTGTAAAAGATCTGGCTCAGATATGACACCACGTGATGTGTTGAGAGATGATACTTTTTTAACTTTTGCAACTTCTTCTACACAGGCTGTTATTCTATTGTTATAATACATAATTCCCTCTTTTTCCGTAAAGTTACCTTCAAGGCAACTTTACTGAATTGAAGAAATAAGTTGTGTCCAGGTTTACAGATGGAGAATCTGCATTTCCTTGAGTACTTGATTTTAAGACATTGGCAGACGAAAACAAAATTTTGAATTTATATTGGAAAAAAGTAAATGCTGACCAGACAGCACCGGCCACCACATAACCCAAAAACCTGATGTGGATAACACATGACTTCCTCGCACGTCTATTAAATCTAAAATATTTTCGGCGCTCTTCATGTAAACTTATTTTGTTTGAAAGTGATAAAATACAGCAGTAATACTAAGGTTTAGAGATTTCTAGCCAAATGTTTTCCATATCGCCAAGCTGGATTCAATTTGAAAGATTTGCTTCCGACACTTAATTTGGTGATAATTCACCAAAAGCCAAGATGAGACAGTTTGCAGGACTTTGGGATAGTCAAAGTAGTAATTGGCCACAGACTTTCAATGAATTGAATGTATCCATACACCTCAATGTACTTAGTCATTTGGCTGACCCTGTAAATAAATTACCCAGTCGTTTGCAATCAAAAAAAGGATGTGCAGTTAGATGTTACAATAATTCTAAATACAAAATTTCAAAATTCTACAGTTGAAAGTTTTAAGAGTTATGTGAAATACAAAATTTTTGGCACCAAATTTGGCAATATTTTGCAAAACTCGCCGACAAATGGTGAGATTTTGGTCATGGACCAAATAATGACAGACTATTGCCAAATTTGGCAATATTTCACCAAAACTCGCCAAGGGCAATGAGAAATTGCAAGATTTTGGGCATGGGCCAAACAATGACTGACTACAGATGTAACATATTGAAGATGTCCATAGATATTAATGTATTGAAATTCTTTTGGGTGTCCTGTAAATAAACTCTCTATAAGATTGGAACGAAAAATCGGCATGCACAACTAGATGTTACAACAATCATATATGAAATTTCAACATTCTACGACTAATAGTTTTTGAGATTTGAGGGTTGCATACATACACATGTACAGTAAAAGTCGGCAAGCTTGGCAACTTTTGGCGTAATTCTTGAGGGAGAAACATGACTGTGGTCAGACTATTATCTAACTATATGTTAGGACGGTATTGTGCTTGAAATGGATGAATGTCCTTAAAATTGCCGTTAGAGGTATTCAAAATCGTTTTTTTTTTCTTTATCAAACTTTTTTGGGATCATGCACATTACTTCCGTAGACTCCGTACAAGGAAGTAAAAAGGGGATGCACGACCATGCGCCAATGCTAGTCAGGTTTATTTGCATACAGTAAATATTCATTAAGTACCCTTAACGAAGTGCCCAGTTGATGACCAACTGACGATCCCTAGCAGTTGATCAAAATCAGTACCACCAGCTGATGGCTACAAAGAACACTGTACCTCCTGTGTACCTGAAGCCATGGCTGAAGCAATGTGTTGAAGATTTTTTTTAAAAAATCCCTCAATTATCAGGATCCCCATTTCTGAGGACAAAGATCTCCACGCAGGGCAAACATGTGGGTAGTTTGTCAACAAACAGAAGCCGAAGGCACAGGGCAGCCACAGCCTCTGAACAAGAGCCCTCACTTCCAAAGAGAAAACCACTCGGACTGGAGAAAAGGAAATAACTGCACAAAGAGAGAGAGAGAGAGAGAGAGAGAGAGAGAGGGGGGGGGGGTAAACAGTACAGAAGCGAGATATTGCTGGGGCCCCGGGATTGCAACACCCGTGAAAACCCAAAGGTTTTTCCCCTGAGGGATTAAAAACTCAATCTAAATGAGTTTGGATTTTCCTTAATATATTTCTCAATAATTATTCAAATGTTGAAAATAATTCACATGCATATTCGAAAGCTTTTAAATTGCTAGCTTTCTTCATTAGCATCGGAAGTTTATTCAGTCCATTTATGCGAGTATTTTTATTCTTAAAAAAAAAATTTAGAGTGACTCTGGTCTAATTTCCGAACATTTGATATTTACAAAGCGTTTAAATAAATTTGATTGCACTCAATCGGATCTATTGTATTCAGGCACTAGTGCATCTAAAATGATTTGAGTGTATAGGCCGCAATGTATAGGAACACTTTTTTGTAGCCCTGTAAAAAACTATAGGGCGTACACTCGCTAAAATTTATTCAGCATGTTAGGCAGTGACCTATAATACGTGTGATTAATTTGATGTCAATCAAATGCACCATTTAGACCCTAGTTCACTTTTAATGAAGTGCATCCTTAACCCGTAATATGTAAGAATTATTTTTTACAAGTCTGAACAAAATATCAGCTCTGCACACACCGAAATCTATGCAGGTCATGAGACCATAACCTATAATATACATACCCAATTTGAGCTCAATCGAATGCACCCTATAGACTCTAGCGCACTTTGTAGAATTTCTGTCCATAGGCTATAATGTAAAAGAACACTCATTTGTTGCCTTGTCAAAAAACTATTAGTCCTATAGACAGGAAAATCTGTACATGCTGTGTGATGGTGACCTACAATAAACATACCCAATTTGAGATCAATTGAATGCACCATTTAAACGCTAGCGCACTTTCAAGAATCCCCCACATAGGCCATAATGTAAAAGAAATCTTTGTCGTAGCCCTGTAGAAAAACTATATGTCCTATACACATCAAAATCAAGACCGGTCTTACGATGGTGGTTTATAACATATACCCAATTTGAGCTCAATCGCATGTACCGTTTAAACGCTAGCTTACTTTCAAGAATTTTCCCCCATATGCCGTAATGTAAAAGAAGTCCTATATACACCAAAATCAATACAGGTCTTGCGATGGTGGTTTATAACATATATACACAATTTGAACTCGATCGAATGCCCCGTTTAGGTGCTATCGTGTTCACTCACATACACACAAACACATACATACATCTCAAAAATAGCATAAATGAATTCAGAAGACCTCAAAACATGTAAATAGACCAAAATCTCGAAGTCGAATTCTTTCATGATTACAATACTTTCCTTACATGGTACATGTTCAGAAAGTAAAAATTTAAATTTCAAACAATCTACATTAAGTAAATTTTAAATATACATCATTCTTTCATTTTTGTTTCATAAAATACTCCTAGCTTTGTTTATTTTTGTAAGTATAAATATACAGAGGTATGTACAGAGCCCTAGAAAACATAACTTTAAATGTTTTCTAGGGCTCTGTGGTTATAATGTACATGTGCATTTATCTTCGTGTAAATATTTGTATGAATAAGTCAATCTATATGTAATATGTAACAACTATTAAATTCAGTTAATATTTATTATTGCTAAAAGTATGCAATACGATTCACAACATGCAATAACATTCAGTGTACTTTACTTCTTACATGAAAAAGTATTCTAGTTTAATCTGCAAATTTATTAATCAAGCAGCTTAACAAAGTATTAGAAGAATACTTGTTGAAAAATAACTGAAAGTAAAATTTATTTGTAAATACACAATTTTTGTGCAAAAATATTAAATGACATCGCAGCATTAACAGTAGAAAGACTAAATCTCATCTACTATCAACAGCTGGTTCAAACCAGTGCCCACAGAACGTAGGGATTATTTTTTGTTTCTCGGAAGCCTCACTAATATGCTAACATTACTCCACTGCTTTCCAACATTTCATGCAACTGATCAGAAATGTAGGAGATTAAATTAGTTATTTCATCTTCTTTATGTATGGACACTTTCACTTTCGAACATTTAACATGCAAGGGTGCTATATGAACAAGACGGTTTTCAGTAGCTGTTGTGGGTAGAGCTGAAGATTTTTATGTTTTTCCCTATGGTGAAACTTGGCACATTCACCGTGTTCCTAAGTTACTTATGCCAACAGTGCCAGTTTTTATCTCGCTTGAAGACCTCTACTTACATGTAACAGAGATCATTTTCAATACTTTTCATCTACTACTTAACATCTTTGAGGACAACTCCAAACGTACTATAAACTGAATCTTCAAAATTTCGTAATGAGTATTGTTGGATCTCATTGTGCACTAAGGCTTTTTTATAATACAGTAGATTCTCCATTAAACTGAATCAGATTATCCAAGTTGCAGCTTATCCAGCACTGTCTTAATTTACTATGTTGAATGATGCATGAAAATTAGTATCAAGCACCACTATTAAAAAATCATGGAGGGCAATTTTATCAACTGAAGAAAATTAAATTTCCACATAAGTCAATGATATATTTTTTTTTTCATTCTTTGTTTTGCACTAATTAAATTAATTTCCTATTGCATAAAAATGTTACATTTTCTACAATTTTTTTAACATTTTGAGCAAAATTTGGATAAATTTGGTTATCCGGGATATTTGCTTATCCAGGATGAGGAATTTCTTGAAAATCCAGGTTAACTGAGAGTCAGTTGTGTGAGCTCTGTATGATACAGACATCTTCGATAACTTTTTATAATAAACTGCTTACAGAGTGACCCCCTTGATATAAATTATCTGCATTATTATAACTTCCAATTGTTTTGTTTAAGCCACAACTGATTTTAGAGAAATTTTAATGTAATGACAATTTTTATTGGTTTCTGTTATGAGGATTTGTAATAACCACACTGAATGAGAAGGTTTTTACTCTAAAATAAATTTTTGATAAGAGTTTAGAAGTACGAGGGATCAATCCTGGAATTTTTTTTTCCATTGTCCCATTTTTTTGAAACTGTTCATTTCTGTACTTAATTTTGTGAATTTCAACACCAATTTTTAATAAAACTCACTTTTTTGTTGAAATAAATGATAAAGATTAGAATGTAGGGTAAAGTGCCAATGAAGGGTCATTTTAATTGATTGTATTTTTGTGAAGGGGTTATTTTAATAGATTGTAATTTTATGAAGGGGCCATAAAACTGACCCAATTTTCGTCTGCATTGACACATGGCATGTGTCAATGCAGACATTGACACATGGCTTGACCATGGCATTGACACATGGCATGTGTCCCAATTGCCATACCCTAGATCAGTGGTCCCCAAACCGCAGGTCGGTACCGGTACATAGATCAAGCAGTATCAGGCCGCCCAAGAACATTAAATTATTTCTATTTTATATACCATGGTGTAATTCTCTTGGGTTTGTGCCAATTTATACCTTTGTAACAAGAGAAATTGTGTAACTATTTTAAATTAGTTTATTGTTTATTAAACATCTCAAAATTATGAATTAAAAAATGCAATCATAAAATTGAAAGATCGTCCTTGAAAGAAAAACTAAATAAATGAGTTTTTTTTTTTTTTTTAAACAATAAATAAATGTAAGGTGATTATGCATCAGAATTATAATATGAAGATTATCGAATATTATTAAATCAAAACAATTTAAGTAAAAATAATCACTTGTCCCCCTTTGTGGTATTTTATCAAATGTACAGTCAATGCGTGCAGTCAATGTCTGTGGAGATAAAATGGTTGGGCAGCACTGCCATAGATCAGTGATGACGAACCTTTGGCACATGGCAGGCACTTTGTTAGAACATCACATATTAAATTATTTTTATTCACTTACATTCTTCTATAACCACATTTCAATAAGGTATTTTACCTTTATATTAAACTGAAATATTTTAAAAACACTATATTCAATTTACATGTAATCAAAGTTAATAGAATGACAATTTTTGTAGATATCTGTTTTAAGGACTACTAAACACACAGTGAACAAATTTTTTTCTCCGAAATAAATTTTTCATAACCCAGTTTAAAAGTATTGTTCAGCACAGAAATATCTTGGTCAAAATTTTCAGTTAAAATTCTATGTATATCCATGTATGATGGAAATTATTTGCAGCCCCATTCACGTGGCATGCATCCCACAAGCATAACCTAGATCAGTGACAGTAAACCTGTAGCATTAGCTTGAACACCACAGGTGCTAATTTTACTCGCCAGCATTCTCTAAAAACCACATTTCATTAAGTCATTTTACAATATTACACTGAAATATTTTTTAAATACTGTTTATTCAATTTATATAAAGTTAATAGCTAATCAGCAATACAGTTACAAAATACAATTTGCAAAAAAGCATGATTTCTCTTAATTTTAGTAACCAAAATAGTAGCACTTTCTATCAGTTTAGCTTAAAAACATTGACATAGTAACATTAAAGAAAAATTAAAACACTATGAATTAATGAAAATTTGTTTATTTACTCGCTCATATTTTCCTGCAATCTTTTACATATACAATCACACTTCTCATCCATCATACACTCAGCAGATGATTCAGAAAAAAATTCTGGCATGGGCACAAAACATTTGTCATATTTTCTTAAAAAATCACTATATAGTGTGAATTAAGTTAGTCTCTCTGTGTGTGTGTGTATGAAGAGGAGGAGACATGCCTTGTACCCCTCCGGATCAGCCAATGCATACTCGTTAAATATAGGTAACAAATTTAATTTTAAAAATTAAATTTTAAATCTTTCTTACACAAGAATACAAAAAATTATCGTAAAAATCAAATCCCTATTTGGTCCTCTCGAGTAGCTATGACATACAAATAGACATACCTAAGGAGGCTTAGGCATCATTGTTGTACAGATAAATCTTGGAAAAGAGATTAAAATATGAAACAATTTCATATTTTAAATATGCAGTAAAGTGCTATATATTAAAAGCATATCATAATCCATGCATCATCCTTATTTTTCTTCCTTACTCCCTTAAGTTGGAAAGTGTATCATTATTCTTGGAGTGTGCTATATTTAACTTCCTCATTCCGTAAAACACATCTTTGGAATCAAAATCTATTTTAAAATCACCTACTAAACTATTTTACAATCTTTGCCAAGTCAACCAACTATACTTCAATAAAATACTGTTAGGAATGGGTATCATAAACCATGAGTGTGCCATGTGCGTCTTTCTTGTTCTGCAAGCCATTCTTCAGAATTGAAATTATATCAAAATCGCCTATTAAAACTGTTTTACAATCGTTGCCAAGCCTATTCCAATTATACTTCACCATTTTAAATGCTGTTTAGAATGGACAACATAGTCTATGTGTGTGCAATCTATGCTAAAAATATTAAATCTATACTAATTTGCCTACCAAAAGCAGAATTCATACTCATTTTTCAAAATTAAATTCCCCGAGTTTTCTAGGTGATTTTTCAAGAATTTTAAGGTTTTCAAAAAAATAAACTTTAGCACCAAGTGATTTACTTTTTATTTATATGCCCCTCTCTAAGCTAATAAAACTATAATAGTTAACAAAATTATACTAATTCCTCAATTGTAGCACAAACAATGGATTACATCATTAAATATGACCTATAAAAAATCTGAAATTATATAAAAGCTTTACAGGAGTGAAAAGTTTTCAGAACCACTTCACTGATTGACAGATTCATGATAAATTTTTCATACTATTCTCTGTACACAAGGTTATTGGTAAACATTACCATGTGGGGAGAGCGCTATTATTTAGTACCAGGGACATATTTGGAGGGGGGGGGGAACTTCTGAAAGAGTGATGGCTTCAGGCTGAAATTTTAAAGGGAGCCATTGGACTTTTTAGATAGGTCTATAAAATGTTCAAAATGCACACTGAATGTGTGAAATCGTAAAGTATACGAATCAAAAGTTCTAAATAAAAGTTCTTATAAAAGTTCGGAGGGAGGTCATGGTCGCCTTACTGGAACCGCCCCTGTTCTGAAAATGTAAAATAATTAAAAAAAAACAGCTATTTTAAATATCCATTTCCAATAGTGTGCACAAGTCATTAGGGAAGTAGTCAGCCATTGGATGGAGTGAAGAAGGCTGCTAAAAGCATGGTTGTAGGGTTTTCATTAAGGGGGGGGTGGGGGGAATGGGTGAGAATTTCTCACCCTTTCCTCAAAATTGAGTGAGATTTTTAAAAAATGGGTGAGAGAATTTCCCACTATAAAAGTGGTTTTGGTAATTTATTTTCTCCTGCCTCGAGTAAACACACAAAATCAGGGTATTTATGATTTTTAGTTATTTTTATTGCATGTAACTGGAACTCCCAAGTCTGTCAGTCAGACTTAGTTGCATGCAATAAAAATAATCCAGTCGAGGAACAACGAGTCCCCAGGACCATTTTTTTTTTTCTTCCATAGACTTTTTAGTTCTTGAAAATCCATTTTTACACTCTGTGTTCAACTGAAAAATGGAAGTGTGTGCAACTCTTTTGAAAAAATGCCCGAATTTTTCGAAAAGCGAGAATTTTGTGCAATGTGAAACCAATTTGTAAGGTGTGCGAATTTCTCGTAGTAATACCTTTTTAACGCAATAAATGCGAGGTTCTCACGCTCTAGTGAAAACACTGGGTTGGTATTTCTATTTTGTCCACTTTATTGTAAAAAGTAAGACAGTGGATGAGATTGGATAAAATTGGATGAAATGGACAAAATAAAAATAATTTAATTAAGAGTACTGTGACCATACATCCCGTTTTTAGGTGGTTTGTCCTGTTGTCCCCAAGCACAGCTTAGGGACATCATAATGTCCTGTTTTTAGAAAGAGAGCAACCTGCGGTAACTGTTTCTGTCTGGCTTGTTACTGTTTCAATAAAGGCAGCTAAAATTCTAGAATCATCCAACGGCAGTGACTAAAAAAAAAAAAAAAAACCACCTTCCCTCCCCTCTTGAGACGCAAAAAAAAAAAAAAAAATGCCCTGGTTTCTGTGTTTGTTCTTTTAATGTTTATTTTTTGTTAATTATTTCAATTTATTTAATTTTTATTTCTGTTTTTAAAGTCATGTTCCTCTTTTGCTTATACCTCTCTTGGTTATTAAATATTTATATTTTGAAAACCAGTCATTTGATGCATACTAAAATCAATTCTGCTTCAAACATGAATCAATCAAAACATGGAACCAAATACTAAAATTCTGAACCAAAACTAAAATAGGAAAATGAACTTAAAATTTACTTTAATTCATCTTCATTCAAGAGCCAATTCTATGCTACATACTACAGTCACAATAAGTTTTTCTCCAAGACTGAATGAGAACATAAACCAAAACTGAACAATAATTAAAAATCTGAACCAAAACAAAAAAGTGAAATAACTTCTCTGCTCTTTTCTCAGTTATACCGAGTTGCATTAGCAGTTCAGTCGGGTGCTTCATTTAATATAATTAAGTGAAGAAAAAAAGTATGTTCTTTAAGTCATAGTGAGTTTCATCACTGATGGAGTTCGGTGCTTTAGTATACTTAAAATTTTTGGAATCATTTTTTTTTTTCCACAAAAAAGCAAAGACGAGTACAATTCCAGATAAATGTGGTAGAAAAAAAAGATCCAATAAAAAGGATTTTAAAACTAAAAATGGTAAAATTATTGGAATGTGCTGTAAAAAATGTTCGAGTAGCATTAGTGCTAAAGCATGTAGAATATGAAACTATTTTTAAAAATATCCGAAAAGACGAAAGTGTGAACAATAGTCCTATGAATGAAAGTATATCGGAAGTATCCAGTTTAACAAGCTCCAAACCTACTCCATCCTCATCGTATTCTGTCTGAATGTACAAGACAGCCTTCAATAGCACCATTTATAGTAAAAACAAAAACAGAAAAGTCAGAATTGTCATAGTCAAGAATCAGTTAATATCTTTAGAAGTGTTTTCATAAACTGTAAGTGTGCATAGGGAGAAACAAGTCTCTGTATTTTAGCTTAATAAAAACAATCAAAATATTTAATCACTGAGTGTTTCTAGTTTACAAATCGAAACTCAGAAAAAGTGGACAAAATGGACAGAACGATATTTTGTCCGGGACAGTTTTTTTCGTCAGTTTTTTTCCACCCTGGATAAAATAAGACAACCCTGGTAAGAAGGGGTAAAATTTTTTTAATTCCAGGGTTTGGGCTGGATTTCCCAGGTTTTTACAGGGAAATTAAATTTTCCATGCGATTTCCGAGTTTTGAGAGCGAATTTTCAATTCCCTGAGATTTCCATTTTCCAGGTTTCCTTGAGGGCATATGAGCCATGCAAAACTGTTTACCAATTTTCTCAGGCATATTCTAACTCCACTATACCATTTGGAAAGTATCTTAATCTATGAGTGTCCCGTATTTCCCTTCCCTTCCCTGTTCCATAAAATACTTCTTCAGAACTGAAATCTACATACTATTAATCGCCTTTTAAAACTATTTTAAACTCTTAGCCTGGCACATTCTAACTATTCCTTTTAATGAACTGAGTGTTTGCCAGTTTTTAGCTAAATTTGGAAGATATCACCAATATTGTTTGGTTCAGATTTGTTCAGAAAGTTAATTTTTTTGAAGGTTCAGATTTGTTCAGAAAGTTTATTTTTTGGCATCAAACTTTGCAATCAATTATCAAAAATTGCAGACCTTGTGCGAATTTTAACAGGGAAACTAAGAGTGTCTGCTTCTCCAAAAAAATTACCAACGACACAACTTAGTTAAGAAAATTGTTAAAACTAAAGTAATGAAAAGATAAAAACTATAAAATAGTGCATGTTCAAATATACCACATTTGTGCAAATATAAAGCAACTCTGAAACATTTCATCAAGATAATTAGAAAAATGCATTAGATAGATCTTGAATTCTGTGCGTAAGGTTTTAACAGAAAATGATCAGTCAGAAAATATTGCGTTATATTCAGGCTAGAACTTTTCTACTTAAGTAAAAAATAAATTTTTGGCAAATTTTCGATTTGAATACCATATTTTCCTGCCAATTATCCGCGGCAGCACATAACCCACATGCATGTTTTTCAGCAGAGAAAAAAACATTGTTTACAGATAGTACACAGCACCGTATAATCTGCAGTCAAAACGGGAACATCTGATATCGTTTCACTTTGTACTCATCCAAATAAACGTATGGGGCTGGCGCTAGGTTCTGCGCAACCCACGGTGCATACGCATTAAATATTTCTGGAAATAACTTCAATTTATTTCTATCCATATTTTTCAGAAACGTTCATTTAGTTACATTTTCACATACATACACTAACCGCGAAAGAGAAGACTGCCGAACTGTCCTGAACTGTCCTTTTTACCGGTAGGAATAAGAATATTAATTTTATGTTAAATAGCTTATTTTCTAAACCTCATCCCCCCCCAAAAAAAACCTCGGGTGCAGCATGGGGCCCAGTGCCACCATTAGCCTGTGCCGTCCTTATGTATGCACATCTGTAAATATTATAGAGACGTATGCCATAAAAGAAAAAATATATAATAAACACTAACGAGTATTATTATCTTGAGAAGGAAAATTATTTTTATTGGTTTTAAAACACTTACGTATATTACTCCATATTTTTTCACTAATAATACAGATACTTTTTTTAAACAGAATGTTTAAAAGTATTTACAGTTTAGTAAAATATTTTAATGTTAATTGGAAGATTCATTTTGCTGGAGCCATTCGTTATTGAATTTTGTTGTAAATTCTGTACAAAAAATTTTTCAGGAGAAAAAAAAAAAAAAAAAAGAAAGAAAACAGATAATCCGCAGTGGCATATAATACACATCTCAAAATTTTAAACTTTTTACAGATAATCCACGGATTATAGGCTGGAAAATACAGTAAGTGTTGAGTTGTTAATAAATCTCTTCACAGTACAGATTTCACAAAATTGGGAAGATTAAAGGGTAAAAATACAACTGTTTTCTTTTTTATTTTTACCAGATGTGCAAAACTTCCCAGAAGTTCTTAAATGTATTTGGGGGGGGGGGGGTTGAACTACGCAGTATAGGTGTGTGGGCACCCTGAAATACATGTCCACTTCAAGCTACAAATGGAAGAGGAAATATGTTAATACACATAACAAATATGGTAAAATGAAATGAACTGAACTAATTAAAAAAAAGATTGTCAAAATTTAACTAGGAAATTCAGACAAATGACTATGGATATCACTGAAACATAACACAATTTATAAAATGAAATATCCTGCAGAAAAAGTTAAAAATATTTCAGTACTAAACTCAGAGAATAACATGATTTACTTTAGAACAAGGGAATCTTATTTTTTGTTGTTTATCAACACACCTGTTCTTTGATGACAGTTATGTTGACAATAATCAATGAACTTATTTAGTTTCTTTGATATTAAGTACGTTCAAGTTATAAAATATTTATCTTCATTATTTAGAAGGGGGGAGGGACCTCACAACTTGATACCTAAGGTAAAAGTTTGGCTGTTATGCAGAATTGAGAATAAACTAGGAACAAATAAAATTCTAATTAGAATCAAATATAGACTTTAATCACAAAATCAAAACATATACAACTTTGAGGTACTGTACACACACATCTCTTGAAACTAGAAAACTCAATCTATATTTTAGGCCTCTTAAGAGAAGAATTTCAGAATCTAAACAGATAGGGAATGTGAACAGTAATTTTTTTAGTCCTCTCACTTTTAGTAGTTCAGTCAAACTTAAATAACAAATCACTTATACCAGATAGTGATTTATATAAGCATAGGAAGAATGTCCATCAATTAATCTTCATTAACCAATAGCTTTAGCTTCAGGTAAGAAAGCTTCCCAATGTTTGATAAGCTATAAAAGAAAATAACAGGATTTAAAAAAAAATGTAAATGTGCATGTACTGAAATTTCAAGAAATCGTACAAATTACATAGTAACAAAAGTACTTCTTTAACTTACAGTAAGAATGCCATTTGCAATAAAGAAAAGTATGCATTGACAAGAATAAAACAGTTTTATCTATTAGAAGAAAGAAGAAAAAAAACCTGTTGCTGTGTTTCTAGAAGAGACTCCATGTATTTCACAATAGAAACTTTAAAATCATGAATCCTACTCTTTTCAAAACGTTCAACTTCTTTTCTAATCATTTTTGAAATATTTTCAAATTCTTCTTGACCTCGTTCAGCTTTGGCCTCCCACTGAAAGTAAATATTTAGAATTCAGTAAAAACCAATTTCCAATTCTGCATATCAATGTAAAAAGAAAATTATAAAAATGTTAAATTCACATTCAAAAATTTTTTCCTTCACTATCAGAAATATCCAAAATAGACAGAATTAATACATGTTAAGCCAAAGATGCAATACATACACAAAACAGAACACAGATTAATTCATTAAGCATTACCATGCAATAAATCTCTTTGATCCAAACTTAAAAACGTACTACTTCAATTGCATTACTAAAATGCTATCGAAGTAAATGAAAATTCACATCAGCAATATTAAAAGAAAATTTTGGCTTCTGTGCAGTAATTTTGAGAGGGGGATTAGAGAATGTTGCCGAGAAAGTTAGGGTAGTTACCACCTTACTAAACATGTACACAAAAATCAATCAAGGCCAATAATGTTGTTTAAAACAAAATAATCAGCTTTAAATTTCATATTTATTTAAAATTGCAGAACAGACCTGTAGAGTAATACTGAAACGAACATGCTCTAGAAACCCCAGCAAATGTGGCAAGTTTTTAAAATAAAAAGCTTGAGACTTCTTATACTTTCAGAATAAAATGCACACACAATCGACATCCCCCCCACCTTTATTTAATAAACCATGCATGTCCACATAAGCTCAGCATTATCCCATTACTTGGGTAGTGTAATCCAAGTAAATTTGAAAATTTGTCAAAAATATCAGTATAAAACATCAACACTTATAGTCAAAACACCTATGAGAAAATATCCACAATTAAAAATTATATTAAGATATTTTATAACACTTGAAATATATAAATTCCTAATAAAGAAAGCACTTCTAATAATCTCATACAGCTTTAAAATTTCTAGCATATTTCATAGATAAATAATTAACATTTTAAAAATTTGAGAAAAATCTCTTAATAAATCTTTAAAAGGCCTGAGAAAATGGACAAAAGTCACGAGTCCAAAAAAAGCCTGATACTTGGCACATCTGTCACAAAGAAACAGAAGAGAAAATAAGAGAAAGAACAACTGTATAGAAAGAAAATAATTGTTTTTACAATGCATTTGCTTTTAATTGTCTTTGAGCAGCCCTAAAGATTCTTATGATTTTTATCCATACAGTACACTTCCTTTAAAGCAAAATCGTCTAATTTAACAAATGCAGAAAATAGTGAACTTTTTGACCAGAGATTTAAATAGATAATTTTCCTACCATCTGCAAAATTTTTGGAGATTTGCCCATTGTTTATTAATTTTGGTTAAGAAATCAGGTGAACACTTCAACCACTTCAACACTTAACCCAAAGTGATTATTAACAGTTAAGTGAAAACTGCACTTCTGCCCCCATATTGAAATGTGATCCTGATTCCTTATGTGCACTATCTCCCCTTAATTTTTGGGACACCCTGTATAAATATATATACACTATACTTATGTGATATTGTATCACTAACTCCCTGCATGAATACATATGCACTGTACTTGTGTGATATTGTCTCAGTAGGTCTTTGTGTAGCTCCCTCATTTGACTTCCCCCAGTCAAAATGCAAAGCTGATGTATTTTAATTATC
Organism: Cheiracanthium punctorium; assembly: GCA_038373885.1. Lineage (NCBI taxonomy): Eukaryota > Metazoa > Arthropoda > Arachnida > Araneae > Cheiracanthiidae > Cheiracanthium > Cheiracanthium punctorium. Next base: position 44,270 of record JAWZYV010013158.1, on the reverse strand, counting down.
TGACATAATACATGTTGCAATTTTTTAACCGACGAAAAACTGAGGAGGTTCTCAAGTTGATGCGTATATATATATATATATATTTTATGTATGATCACGCATAACTTTTTACAGAGTAATCCGATTTTGATAATTCTTTTTTTATTGGAAAGGGTATACCCCAAAGTTGGTCCCATATAGATTTGGAAAAAATATTCCAACCCTAAGGGTAGGAAAACAGGGGGTGTTTGATTTTTCACTGATTATAATATATGAACACGCATAAAAGACTTTAAGTAGCTATTTATTTATTTTTTAATGCCAGCTCATTTAGTGATCTTTTTCCTTTTCCTTGTAAAAATGTAATATTCCTTAAATTTTATAGTTTTCATAAAATAAAATAGAAGCTCTAACGAGGCATATAAGCTCTTGAATCGATACTTGTTAGATGCTATTACGAGAAGAGTTGATTTTTTTTAAATGGACGGTGTCCGTGTGACATCATTTTTCAGCCAACACATTGACCTCCAACCAATCAACTTAAAATATAGTTTCAGTTGACACTTAAATGTTTCAATCTGATTAGCTCAAATTTGTATTTTCCACCGACACGTGATTTAAATATCCTCATATCGATATCGTCCTTTGCAAGTGATATTAGCGACGTTTTTACGTCACTTTAAAACTGCACATCAACCACCTATACATCTTCGTTCACAGTACACAGCACATGTGTACATTTTGTTTTCGCTTGTTAAAACAATTCTTTTAAGAGTTTTTGTAGTTCTGAATTTACGTACATATGCGACGATGCTTTAATTTTGAATAAATGATTTTAACACACGTGAATGTGCAAATCCCACGCACACATTTTGTTTGCCATTTTGCAAAAAGTATTTGAATGTTATTAAAATTTCCGAAATTCAATTTGTTCATTTTTTTTCGAAATTCATACAGCTAAAAAGATCTGGTCTATGTTCCGTATCCGGCGCTGTTTAAATTTTGATGTTCATTTAGTGTTGGTTCTGGCGGCATCGTGGGCCATGTTCAGCGGGAGTGAAGTACCATGCCGGTGGTAGTTTTGACTGGCAACCATAAAGAAATGTGTACCGCTTGGCGATGTTTTTTTTTTTTGGAGGTATGATAATGCGTCAACTATTGCAAATTGAATATTTCAGAACTGTTGAAAGATCCGAAATTTCTTGAATTTTCGCGCATGCGTAAGAGTTATTTTTTAATTCTAGCTACTGTGTGACGTACACAGATGAATGTAAAGAATTCGCTTGCTAAATTTGACGTCACTAAGCTGTTAATTTCCGTTTATAGCCACAAAAAATTATAAAATAAAAACTTTTTAACAAAAAAATTAAACTGCCGAAAAACTCAAAAGCAAATAATAAACCTTTTTTTAATTAACCTTAATAACTAAGTTCTTAAACTAATGTAAGTATACCTAAGTAATTTTGAGTCGGTGCCAAACAACCAATGAACAAAGATCACTAAATTACCTTAAATTTAAAGAAATAACCAAATCAAATTATCAATGCAACGTGAAATCTCCAGCAATAAACATTAACATTCCAAAAAATGCGCTCTCTGTACGTCGCTCACAATCAACGAGCTTTCCCAGAAATGCAGAGAGGTTTACTTTGTAATACACAACTCAGCATTAAAATCTGTGTGTTAACAATAAATTACTCCTATTAATAATGGAGATTTAGGCAATTTAGTGATCTTTGTTCATTGGTTGTTTGGCATAGACTCAAAATTATTTACGTATACTTACATTAGTTTAAGAACTTAGTTATTAAGGTTAATTAAAAAAAGGTTTATTTTTTGCTTTTGAGTTTTTCGGCAGTTTAATTTTTTTGTTAAAAAGTTTTTATTCTGTTTTATCTCTTGACAACTTCAATTAAAAAGGTCCTATAATTGAGTATATATATATAGGGCTGCCAATATCTTGGCAATATTTATGCGTTGTCTAAGCCACAAAACTGTAGTTTTCAATGTTTCATGTGTAATAATGCTCTTTTGTTAAACTAGAGACATCTTGTGGCCATGGCATTTTATACCATGTATGCAAAAACACCCCTAAATTATTGCATTCTTGCCCATCAAAAATAACTTAAACCTTACATGGACACCACGACTTCCTTGTACGTGTATTAAATCATTTTCTAAGCACTTCACCTAAGTGTATTTTATTTGAAAGAGATAAAATACTACAATAATACTAAGGTTAAGCAAATATTTGAGATATTGTTAAGCTGGATTCAATTTGAAAGATTTTTTTTTTTTTGGCAATAATTGGGTGATATTTTGGCAAAAGCTGACAAGCTTGAAGTAGTGAAATTTTGGTCACAGCCAAAATAGTGATTCATTGCCCCCTTTTAGTAATTGAAAATATCAATACACCCGAATGTATTTACAGTCTTTTGGGTGACCCTGTAAATAAATTACTCGGTCAATAGCAATCAAGAAAGTTATGCACAGTTAAGATGTTACACACAATAGTTCTAAATACAAAATTTCAACATTCTATAGTTAAAAGTTTACTACTAAGTTACAGTTACTGTACACTTAAAAGTTAAAGTCTGCAGTTAGTTTAAGAATTATGCGAAATGACAAATGACAAGATTTTGGGCATGGACCAAACAATAACTAACTACAGACATAATATATGGACGATGTCAATAGGCATTAATGCATTGAAATTCGTTTGAGCAGTCCTTTAAATGAACTCCAGTAGATTTGTACCAAAAATTGAAGAGCACAACTAGATGTTAACACAATCTTATACATAAAATTTCAACGACCTATGACCAATAGTTTCAGATATGAGAGTTACATACATATATATTTACAACAATTTTTGAGGGAGGCACAGGACCATTATCTAGCTGTATGGTAGGATGGTATTGTATGAGAAATGAATAAACGTCTAAAACTGCCATTGACAATAATGTGTTGGAAATTTTTTGATAAAGAAACTTTTCCATTTAAATGATATGTAGTTGCATGTTAAGCTTTTAAAATATCTTCTTTTGTATTCTCTTACAACATTTTTCATTCCTAATAAACATATTCACTTTCAGAAAAAGAATTGCATTTAAAATGCCTATCCCAGTAGCATATATAGGTTTTCATTTTCCATATAAGGAGCAATCCAGTATTTTAAACCTCATTGTAGCTAGAGTTAATATAAATATTTCAAAATAACTGTTTAATAATTGCCTTACATTTTAGGTGGGAGGGGGCACCCTCGCCTCCTTTTAAATACACCCCTGGATGCTAAATGAAGCTCGAATCAGTTACAGTTCAGCTGCTGTTTTCCAAGACAGATAGCAAAGCAGTAACATTTTTGCATACTGTCCGCAAAATATGATACAATAACAGGGTATCATTTAGCTGATTTCTGATCATCAAAAGCACAATTCTTTTGGTCTGCAGCCTTTGTCTATGTCAAAGCATGGAGCTTCGATTGGATCAATAGTTCAATCCATGGAGCTTTGCTAATGTTAAGAATGTCGATTGGCCAAAATTCATAAGTTTAAATGGCCAGGTAGGGAGCTGAAAATTTTTTCTGCAAGCCGCTGTTTGGGTTGACGCCACGTCGATTACTTAACAGGTGCACACTGATATCCTTCTATGCACATTCAAATATAAAATACATAAAGTAAAATCGGATTAAGATATTTCAGAGTGTCTACTGGAGTATAGAAAAAATTCATGACCACAAGGGAATTTTCATGACACAATACAACATACCGCCATTTTGTTGCTTTTGAAATGTAACTAATTTAGACATCATATAGTAATGCTATAATTATATATATTCTATAATATAAATCAAAAGCCTGCTAAAATCTCAAATTTCTAGAACTATGCAGTTTTAATTCCGTTAGGAACAAAGGAATTCGCTTTCAAAAACTGCAACTAATACACAGTCTCTTGCAGATCTTTTATAATTCTGTAGACAGTGTTCATACTCATTTATTGAAATTAAATTCCCCGAGTTTTCCAGGTTTTCCAGACACATTCCTACAAATTTCCAGGTTTATCGCAAGCATAAATAAAAGGTAATGATCAGTATTCCAAATAACTAATTAACATTTATGTACTTAATACTTTGAACTAGTTGCATATTCATAAACAGATATTACTAAAAATATTGAATAAAATGTTCCTAGTACAGCATGGTGAAACTTAACTAGAACTGGGAAGAAAATAAGCAATAAAATATTACTAGTAATACAAATAAATATCTTTTCCCTGAGTTTTTACTGAGATAATTAGTTATAAAAATATTCCCCGAGTTTTCCCTGAGGCGTACGAACCCTGTGTAGACTGTCCCTGCGCCCAGCCAATCTGGTGTCTTCAAAGTCACAACAAACCTTGAAAAACCGCTGACCAGAATTTGGGATTGGCCAATAGTTCAAATGTGTGGGGGTTCATGTGCCACAACCTCAAAATTTAAAAATGGGCTTGCGCAGCCCGGGAGCAAAAACTTTTCACGTGGCCACAACTGCCAAAGAAACATGTATCAAGTTATCCAATAAAATTATGTAATCACAGTTGGGATTCCAACTCATTCTTCCACCGGCAGCCATAACGTGCCCAAGGATAATCACAGCTCGCCCCGATGCCCCCATTACGATTCCATAGGACAGCAGGGTTTTATGCCGCCCTCCCGGACAGCAAAGACTCCCGTTGGCCAGGATGTTCCATTCATATATATAATTATAATATAAATTACTCTTAATAGCCACATTTAATTGTTTTACAAAAATTAACATATTTAAAACCAGGGTTGGGGAAAAAAAAAACAGCATTTCTTGGTTTAAACCTTTTTTTTTTTTTTTTTTTTTTTAAACCGGGATTTCTTTTTAAAAATCCTTTTATAATTACATGTTACATATTTATAAATAAAATTATGTTTAAATAACAATAATATTTCTTCTGAAAATAATTTAAACAAATAAACAATTGTTGCTATACCTATGTGGGCATTGAAATCATTCAATTTTAATATTTTACTCAAAGTACTATTTTGTATATTTAGTATCTACTTAACTTATATAATATGCTAACGTATGCAGTACCAAAATTGAATATTTCTATGCTGGGAGAGGCAACAACTAGATGTAAACATTAGCGTAATAACACACGCGCAAAAATCCAAATTAACAGTTCAATGACGTCAAGTGAAGCAAGCGTATTTGTCACTGGTTACGTATGTCGCACAGTAGCTAGATTACGAAATAACAATGCATACGCAGAAAAGCAAAATGTTTATTTTTGGTATGATTATGGCAAAACTACTCTAGGGCGATCTGCCAAGGTTCAGTGGTGCCTTGGTAGGAGGACTTCCTAAGGGGTTCTAACACGTATTCCCATTACATCTGAAGAAAACCTACCAAAACTCCAGATCGACAGCCGCGCAATGGGACCCAAACCCCGGACCTTCAGACTTCGGCCATCTACCATTTTCAGTAACATTACCACTGTGCCATGGTGAGGTCCACAAAATCTTTCAGATCTTTTCCTATGTTCCATAGCCACCATCAGCTTTTGTCATGATATCCCAAAATTTGTAGCAACCATAACCTAAATAAATTTGACAAATACTGTTGAAACAACGAAATATGATTTTTGTTGAAAGGGCTCCGATAATTTGGACATAACTGACCAAGTATATAAAATAGTAAGGTATGGTGGGGCAAATCGTTTACTACATTTTACATGGAATATTGCTCTTAGATTCATCAGTAATAATGGTTATAAGTTGTTCAAAATAATATTTTTAAAGTTTATAATTAAGTTGCTAAAACACAAAACCTATTTTAGAAACAAGTTAAAATACAGCCTTTATGAGGATATTTTAAAAATATATCAGAACGTATTCTATCTGTAGTATTCGTAATTTTAAATTGTTTTTAAAAAACCATTTGGTTTAAACCAGTCAGTTTAAACTATGCCAACCCTGTTTAAAACTCCTAACTATAGTACCAGATTAAGGTAATTTATTTTATTTCTAAATAACCTAGTGTAAAGCATTGCATCTTTCAAGTAACAGAGTTAATCTAAAAATGTTCTTACCTCTGGACTTCTTTTTAAACTTGGAATACAAATTTGACAATTTCATCATTAAAACAACAATTAATAAAAAAAATACAGCAAACCTGATTATAATGTACACAAAGAAGAATAGCACTACTAAAATCTGAACATTTTTCCTAGTAAGTTAGTGCTGAAATGATTTATTATTATTTTACATGTAACCAATATCACAATCTGAATTATTTTATTGACCTAAAAAAAATATATATATATATATATATACACAGCAAAACATTACCCTACAGTAAAATTCCAAAAATTATTAAGCAGATCAGTAGAAAATTAAGAAAATCTTCATAATGTGTAGAGTAACACTTTAGTTTCTTTTGGGCACTGATAATTTCGTTTTGAAACTCTTCAGCTAGTGAAAGCAACATTTTTCATTTTTTTTTGTTTAAGTTCAGTAATTTTATCGAGAGTTGCTTTTAAGCTATTCTTTGCATCATTCTCTTCCTGTTTCTTTTTTCTTAAGAGTAAGGCCTCTTTTTGTTATGATGATGCATTACAAACGAATTGTAGTATTCCTTTTGCGATATCAATATTTATTATTCTCTCCTACTGTCACAGCAGAATGAATGGAGCACAGTGATATTAAAGATTGTTAATGTAAATTTTCCACCAGACATTCTTTGTTAATTGAAAATCCATGTTCTATAGGGCCACTTCCATGGAACATAATAAAAACTTTTTGCCTGAGCTTCAACAAGATAGTTTTATCTTTGTTGTCAGAAATATCGGATATTTTCAATACTTTCCATAAAAAAATTAACCTGTCTTTTTCAACACTGAAACCTTTTAATTTTTGAACAAATGCATCATGTTCAAAATGATGCATTTGTTCAAATGCATCATTTTGATGCATTTGAACAATGCAGCCAGCTTCTGCCACAGTCGCAGTCAGCTTCTACAGCACCAAGTATGTCTAGACAGGAATAGTGCTAATAGTAATCCTAATCTTGTCATTTTCAAGTTTTTAAACAGCATAACTGATGGTGAAAACTAGATCCTAACACCATTTGATCTACCAACGGAGATTTTCTGGCTACTTTTTAAAGGGTTAGGGGAGAAATTTTGTTCTAAAAAGGTTCTTCGCTCGCCAAAAACGGTAAAAAGTGAATGAAATGTGAATATCCTAATCAGCAAGAAAAATCCCCGCAGCAATAAGATTGCAAGACATTAGTATTGCAATCTCATTGCCGCGATGATTGCAATCCGATTGCCGCGATGAGATTGAAAGACATTAGACAAGTAAAAAGTATTACTTTGAGGCAAGGGTCGATGCAGACAAAAATCGGGTCTGTTTTTCGACTACTTCACAAAATTACAATTAATTAAAATAGCCCCTTCGCAAAATTACAATTTATCAAAACTGCCCCCTCACAAAAATACAATCAATTAAAACGTCCCTTCATTGGCATCTCACCCTAGATTTTAATCTGTTTTATCAATATTAACCAAAAAAAATGACTTACTAAAAATTGACATGAAAATTCACAAAAATAAGTGCTGTAATTCATAATAAGCAATTTTCACAAAAATGAGACCTTAGAAAACATTCCTGTATCAACCCCTGCTTTAAGGATGTATTTGAAAAAAAAAAAAAAACTTATTTCAAAGCTCTTGAAAAATACTAAAATAAACTAATTATGCTAGAGAAAAAAAATTTTTTTTAATCTGCACCTTTTTTCACAAGCTTTAAATATACACACATTAGTTGAGGAAAACTTTTTTTTTTTTTTTTTTTTTTTTTTTTTATGGAACTTCAAGAAAAAATTCTTAAACATGGAATTGCATTGCAAATTTTTTAAATGTGTCAAAACTTTTCAAATCCCTAGCATAATTAGTTTGTGTCTGAAAAAAAAAATTCACAATCTCTATTTTGATGAAACAAATAAAAAATAACCTACTTCAATTACTTCCTCTTTCGCTTGTGGTATTTTGTCAGCTTTCCCTGCTAACTCTAGCTTAGCTTTTTGCTCACGTTTTTTGTTCAAGACTTGCTGAGCATGTTGCCAGGTTTGATAAACTTTCACTCTTTGATGAAACACATCCTAAAAGTACTTTTATTATATTAGAATATCTACAGGGACATTTATATTTTCATTCATGGACTAGATCTTCATTTGGCAGAAAACAATTTTAAAATAACTTATTTTAATCAATAAAAAAATTTAACCTGAATACAATACTTGATCAGTGCATAAGGGTAGGCTGTTTGTTGTAAAAACTTTTGTATGCTAAATGCCCTTGACCATTGTACTTGAAAATATAAAATCTCAAACCATCTAATGATTGATCTCTTACTTGCTACCAATCCCAACTGACCATGTGTAAGAACTGGCTACCTCAAATTAATTCCAAATTTTTCACATGTTTGTCTTTGAGACTTACTGTCATCACAAATGTAGGTATAAATGAAAATTGAATTCTTTGAAAGTTAAATGGTAAAATAGTAGCAGAATATTAAATTTGTATGTGGCATCAAAAAGTGAAATCTTTTCCCGCTTTTCACTGTCCTTAAGCTTGTTTTTCCTTTAGTTTGCATGCTGTTTATGACGAGTATTATCCAAGTGCTATTAATAGCCGACTTTCTTGTGTGACTTGTAGACACATTACAAAAACTACAAAAGATTATTTCATGAGAAACATGGGAAATGCCTGGATATTTTTTGCTTCTATTCTTAGCAGTAATGTGAAAAACATTATTTTTATGTTTGTTTCATTTTTTCCACAAGGAGTAAGATACATAGTAATTAAAAAAGTATACTGCACATCACAGAGACAAGGAAATGTGCATGCAGTATTTTGAGACTATTTTTATAGAAAAAATGTTGAGAAAAAAAAAAAGAAATAAAGAGTTTAATGAAAATGTGTTATGTAAAAAAAAAATTAGATTATTCAGAAAACTAAATTATGCAAAATTCTGCATTTTTGTGTATTTTATAGGGTCCTATTCACAGTGGACTCAAACCGATTTCTGTATTTTCTATACTTTTTTTAGTCCCAAGGAAGTGTGAATTTGAATTAAAGGATTTGGGATAGTCTGCATTTTTACATTGAATTTTGATAACTGTGTTTCATTTTTGAGGAGGTTTTCGTCAGAGCAGATTGTAATGGCGCGATTGACATAGGAATGGATGGCGGCGATTTTAAATTTGTAAGGGGTTTTTGAGTTAAAGTTTACTATTTCATTATTGTTTGTGGCTTTTCTAAAAACAGTCGTATGGATTTGGTTTTTCTTATCTCTAATGTGAAGATATTTTGATTAGGCTTTATAGGAATTTTGATTTTTCTTGGCAGCCTCATTGGTTATTTTAATAGTGGCTCCCCTGCAGTAGGGTATAGCTTTAGTTAACTGCAGTTACTAAAAACTGGCCGACTATAAAAATATCAATTACGCACTTAAAATGGAGGCATTTCAGATCTTAACTACAGATGGTGCAGTTGATGATATGACACATGCGCAGATCGATCCGGGGTGAGGCGAAGCATTGAGGAAGAGATCAGTGCAAGCAAACAGCAATGGCTGAAGAAGGTGGTGGCCGCCACCGAAAGCTGCTACCGAAGGATTTTATTTGAGTAGTTCTAATATTTTAACGAATCTACTTCTCTATATACGTAAATCAGCAATTTCAATTGCAATTTTCAGTGTCAGAAATTAAGTTTGAATGCATATGAAATCCATAAACAACCATAAACAATATCTTGCAAGCAGGTCAGCCATTTGAAAATTAAGTCTTAGAAATCACTGATGAGCAAATGGAAGTCTAATTTGAAAAACTAACCTTAACAGCACCAATCAGAGCAATATAATCTTTAAGTAATTCAGACAAAAGAAAGAAATCTTGGCCAGCTTGCTGACTTTGTAACTGCTCTACTTTCTCCTCTACTTCAGCCAATTGAGATAAAGCACGAGACAATGCAGTATGTTCTTCACAATTTCCAATCATTGCAGCACTCTTAGCAAAAGCACCAGTGTTCATAGCCAACTCTAAAAAAGGAAGTACTTTTTTTACGAATGAAAAAAAATCGTAGATTATTATCTTATGAAATGAAGAGAGTTTCATTTACAAAAATAAACATCACAATATAGCATATTATGTTAAAAAATAATATTTCTTCTATTTGAATTTATAAAGCATTTTTAATGATTAAATTAAGTTCATATGATTGTTTTTCCTTTATCTGGGGGAAAATAAAGAGTTTTCTAATTATACTCAAAAGATGCAAATTTCTATGGGTCCCCAAGCTCTGTAGATTTTAGATCCTACTGTATTTTGAATTTAATACAAGGTCCAAGGTCATTAAAACAAAATAGTGATATCTAATATATACAGCATTTTTTAATTATTTCATTTTTTTTTTTTTTTTCCAATGGCAGAGTAACAAGACAACTGAAACATCATGAAGATTGAACAGGACAAGAAAACCGTAACGATGTTCAGTAAATCTATACTCAGGGCATTTCTCGCCACCCAATAGTGTTCCCAAATGGAAAGGCATGGAAGAGCAGGGCAGTTTTGGAGATGCAGGAAATCCATATCCTCCTTAAGGTTACACAAGGGACAAAGAGAGTCTGATATAACATTGATAGGGTACAGGTGCTTTTGAAGGCAGTCATGACCAGAAATGAGACTAAACATTGCAACAGATTTCTTTCTTGCCCATTCGGATACTACATATACACAAGTACATATTTATGTCACATGTGACATTCAAAATTCAAGAATCTAAAATAAAAATTCTCGACTGTTTTGAATTTCCTACCTGTCAGTCTAACATGCACCAAGCAGGTGTGTGGTGCAGTTAAAATGTACATCTCAGGCAGGCATTTTCTTCCTCCTGTTGACAATGAACGATAGCAATCTTACATTTGCCGAATTCATTTTTGTGGAAAAGACACAAAACAGATCCAAATTTTGTTTCTATTGCTTCCCTGTTCGCTTTCCCCTCTAGAAATTCCTTATCCATCTTAAATGAAAGTGAATGGATTTCCCATCAAAAGAGGGGAAAGACAACTTGGGTACAGCACTTGCATTAGCATCGTTTTTCAGTCACATTTATTTTTTGGTACAACTGTTATACTGTCGGAGTCAGAAGGTTAAAGAAACATACCATTACTTTCTTTTTTTATTATTATCACTGATTTTTTTTTTTTTTTTTTTTTTACTAAAATTTTGAGATCTAAATAGGATTCAAAAACTAATGTAAAGAAGTTCATTTAAAAAAAAAAAAAAAAATGTATTAAGCTCCTACCTTTCCTGTGCATAACAAGGGATTCCACACTAGAGTGTAATTTCCTTAACTGCTGATCAAGATTTTCAATTTGTTGCTGCTTCTCTTCGAACCACTACAAAAATTTACAATTTGATAAAATAAAATACAGCATTAAAGCATTGATTAAATTTGGTTTAGAGCAGTAAATCTTCAGAGCCTACCTGAATAGCATACTGTGGATTAGTAATTAAAACCTATCCTCAATTTCAAAGACAGCATGAAAGAGATATTATCTTTTTTGAAAACTCATTATAATTATAAATATAAAATTTATGCAAGTTTATTCATAATTTTATAGTCAAGGTAAAATACTAGGTTTATAATGTTAAGTACTGTTTTATAAGTATATATAGCTACTCTTTAGTTGCACTTCAGTTTAATTGTACAAAGCATAACGTACTTACTACAGGTTCAATAACTAACTGCAGAAAAACCTTTCTATAGCAGAAAATTTGAAAAGTTTTGCAAATTTAACAAACAGTTTAAAGTGATCAGAATAAATTGGGAGGAAAATATCCAAAACATCTTTAAAATAGTTAAACTAAAAGTAGTTTTCAGTAAATTCACAACACAATTTAACAGTTGAAAAGATGCATAAACTAAGAAACAAAAAGAATCAAGTCAATACAAATATGCAGTGAAAGATACAGAGGACAAATACAGCTGAACATAAGACACACCAAGGCATATCACAAAGCATACGCAACAGACATACATCAGTAAGAATTGACAAATATACAGTTGAACTCAGTTATAATGTCAATTAAGGAATTCGAATATTTATGACCCTTAACTGAGATTGGTATAAAAGAATGTAATTTTTAAGAGGTACATAACAATATTATTATCTAATGAGGTTCTTTAATATTGATGCTGTCTAAAAACTACCTAAAAATAAAACAAACTAAAAATATTACTGACAAAAACAATTCTTGTATAACCTGTTGCAGCAGCTTGCAAGAAACTTGGCAAGTTCACTTAGATACAGTCGGGCTAAATATACAATCTGTCTTTGTAGCATGAATACAATTAGATTTATTTGAACCTTTCAACTAGTTATTTCTAATCCTACATTTACATCCCTTATATATAAATACTATGATTTAATAATAATCTAAATTTGAAAGGGTTGGATTACCTAACCGAACCGTGCAGTGATCATTAAAATGCTACAAACTTATCGGCAATAAAGGTTGTACTACGATTCTTAAAAGGTAATTTTATATCATTTTTACAAGTTTGGCAAATGGACAATGTTGATTGATGTTATAATGCTTATAAATAACTTGCAGTAATATTGAAAATCTATAAATAACAGAACAAGACAATATATTTTAAATCTAGAGCGAGGTCATTACAAATGAGTTCAAATGTACTTTACATTTTTAAGAACATTACAACCTTTTCATGCTTGTTATTATAAGTGTACTAACACTTATACAGCACAACTGTTCATCTTATAAAAGGCAAATGAAAGCAATATAAGAATAGATGGCTATATCAATTTTTTATTTATTTTTCAAAAGGCATAAAATTTTCATGCAAATTTTTCAAAAGTATTGTTTTGATTGCTTAACACATGTTAACTGAATTAGTTAGCATTTAATATTAAAATTTTAAAGCATTCATTTCTAATACCAACTTAAGTATTTTCCATGTATAAAATACTTTTCCAGGTTCAGCAACGCTCTTTTCTCATTAGCTAAATTTCAATTTCTGTAAAGTTAGCAATTTTTTTCCATAATAAGACTAACTAAGCCTCCTAGTTTTTAATTTATTTTAGTTTTATAGTAAAAATGTCTAATGACAATTTTTGGCAGCAATTCAAATTAATGAAACATAAATGCAACACAGGAAAAATACTTTTACCTTGCGCAAAAGTTGTTTTTAATCACTATATACTTCCGATATTTCATATGAAATAAATATATAACTGTTTAAAAGCTATTATTTTGTTTTCTCAGAATATTAACCATTGTTCAAAAGTAAATTCTTGATTTTGAAATTTGGCAAGTCACAGTCAAATTAAATAACTACAGGAAGGAATAGATGCTAAAATTAAATTGTTAAGTGCTCATACACTGTAAATACTACATCACCGAAAAACTCTTTATTTTTTAAAACTGTTTAAGTCAAATAACATGACTAGTTTTCAGTTATATTTTCAGAATGTTAAAAGAAATACTTGCACACATACATAAGAATGCATACAATGTTAGTTATAAAAGCTTAGTATTCTTTATTTCATTTTTTCAGAGTCAAGCATAAAATAAGTCAAACAGAAAGTTTAGTTTTATTTAGAATAGCATACCTGCCCACTTCTTGGCTCTTGAATTGCCACAATATTCTGTAAAGCAAGTACAATTTTATAAAAGAAATCTAATTTTCTGGAAAGCAACATCTAACTAGCGTTTTAAGTTCAAGGACTGTTATAGCAAATTCACAGATTTTGAGTTGTAGTGTTAAATAAATCTTTAAAAATCAGCTTTAAATAGCTAGGTGCATTCATGTGATCTAAGTGTCAGCACTTTGGGAAAGTAATCTAGTTAGTCTAATATTTAGTCTAAACCAGTAATTTAATTTTTAATAACAGTTTCTTAAGACAATTTAATAAGCTACATAAGAATAAAGTAAATTTCATTCAATCACTATATGATGCAAAATAAGTATACATAACACTAGCAAAAAATAAGAATCCAAAAACTCAACTTTTATTATCACTATTATTGAGCATTCTTAACAGTCATGTTTGTAAAGAAAAATAAAGAATACATGCAATACTTCAAGAATTGAAATTCACAACAGTCCAAGTACAGTATAGACACACATGTAACACAGGAAAAGGATACAGCGGCATTATAATAAAATCCTAGTTATAACATTAGTTTAAGTCCGACTTAAATATACTACAAACAATATTCCACTTCTACCTTTATAAATAAAGTAGTTAAAAGATAATTTTTATTCAATGATTATCATAAAATTCTTTTAAAAATAGATATTAGGATTGGTATGAAGAAAAAATACACATTTACCAATTTCCCTAGTAGACTTTACTAATAAAACTATTTTTCATATTAAGTGCTCCAAAATTCTTACCAGACTAGATAATTATTTTATTTTAGGCTTTGTTCAAGTACAAGAAATGCTTTACATATTCTTGAAAATAATTAGTTATTTTTAAGACTAGAAATATGTTTGGCGGGAGGGGGGGGGGGTCAACTCTCAGTGAATAACTAACTACTTACATTCGATAAAATGAATACATAAAATTTCAATATTTTATAATTTCAAACTATTTTTTATCTGCAGTAAATCTAAATATATCTGCAACACATGGAAAATGAGAAAGTATTAGCTGATTAGCATAATAACAACTATTGGATAATTAATTTTTCTAAAGCCAATTAAAGACATAACAGATATACCAGCAGGTAGAATAAATCCCTTTATTGCCCCTCCTCTATCCATCCATCCAAAAAAAAAGAAGTGGCCAGTTCTCCAGTACATCTGAAGAAAATAAAGTTTCTTGACAGTCAGCATGAATATTTTTTTTTTTTTTTTTAACTCGAGTTCTTTACCATAGTCAAATTTACTCAGTCAAAGCCACAGAAACCTCCAGTTTCAGGAGCACACCTATCAGCACTTAGTGATTAAAGAAAGTAAAATACGTAGAAATGGCAAAAATAATGTTTTGTTTGGATAAGGTAAAAATAGGTCAAATTAACTGATCAAACATCCAGCTTTTAACCTACTTTGCTATATGTTTTAACTTACCAAGTTACTTATTTTTTAAAAAGCAGAATACAGTTTGAATTAAAAAAAGTATTACAGCTTACACAGGGCGTCCACCAATGTCAAGAGGTAAAAATAGTATCATTAGTAAGCCTCACTGACAAAAAAAAAATCGCCAGTTTAGTAGCCATTTTCTTAATTTTAGTTGCCAAAATAGTAGCATTTTTGCATTATTTTTTAGTTAAGAAATAAACATACGACATTTAGCTTCATGTAAGAAGGAATAAATAAAATGTAGATTAAAAAACTTCATGCATTGTATAACAGAGCATATATTACACTTATTTTAAAGCACAATTAAAAAAAAAAAATAGATCAGTGTTTGATGAATGACCAATAGCAACTTTGAAAAAAGGGAATTGACGAAAATCGAAATCTGATTTTCAAATTAGTAGCCTAGAGTAAAGTACAGGTAGCCAAAAACTTGAAAGTAGAACAAAAATTACGTTTTTGATAAAAAAAAGTCACCTAATCTTTAAATTAGTACCAAAGTTGCCTTTTTAGTGGCTGGTGGACACCTTGCCTGCACTCATTTTTACAAACCTCTTTATGAACATTAGTGATTTTACAAGCAATTTAAGTTGTCCCAATGGGTTTGTAAAAATAAGTATTGACTGTATTAGAACTTAGTTACATAAAATATTCTAAAACTTAATCAAGAAAAATACAAACTTATGTGAGCCTAAGGCTACTTTAGTACTCTGACAGGATTATGTAAAATATTTGAATCATAGGCATGAGAGACTTTAATCACTAGAAAAAGTAATTAAAATAAATTAGCTTTTTCAGTGCAAAAATACTTACAGGATCAGATTCATCCATTTTAAATGTCATTTTATTTACAGAATCCCCAACTCTATTAAATAATCTTAAGACACCGGCTCCACTAAGTGCAGATGTACTTTTGGCTCGTGGTAAGTCTACATCCATTTCTAAAAATTCACGAAAATCAGGATCCATTCTCAGAACTGGATGATTTGCTGTACGATTTAAATAACGCTCTAGGGCAACACGCCTTTTCTCTACGAATTCAGCAGAAGAAACTTGATCATCTTTAGACATTTTAATTTTTGTCATACCTAAAATAAAAACAAATATAATCATTAAAAGATTTTTTTTTTAATGGATAATGATTGATATTATAAGCTAAATAATTTTTTCATGTGTATTTCATAAGTTACATGCAAGTGGCCAACTGTTTTCCCTGGAAGAAAAAAGAAAACAGTATAGCAATGTCAATATCTAAAGACAAAATTAGCAACTCCATTTGCCACAAGATAAATAAATAACAGTGGTTATTAATCCTCTGTCAGCCAACTCAGCCTAACAGCTCTTCATAAGAGCAGCCGACCACTTGGCCAAAAGCAAATAGCACTTCTTTCTATTGGGATTTACTCTGAAACTTCATTTAAAAGTAACTAATAATTTTAAAACTATTTATAGTATGAAACTTTATTAATGTTCATACAATAATTGCTTAAAATAGTATAAAAATTAACATTTGGAAGTGAGGTTTTAATAAATTAAAAAACCTTTTACTACATTTTAAAAATGAACCCATTTTCCTGTCATTGTATGCTGCTGTAACAAAAATGTTTTTGTAAGTGATACAGGAGCCTCTCTGCATTAATTTTGAACAAAACAAATTTCATAGCGAGAGTTGAGAAGTACTTATACTTCTTGCCAAATTTCATATTCTTTCTTTTGCTAGTTCAGCATGCAAGTTGTTGTTGTATTCAAACTTTAAACACTTCAGCACAGAAAATACTGATTGGATGTCATGTCAATCAGTGTTTTGTAACTGTACATTTGAGGAAACAGCAAGCAAAAAGTTCTCACAACTGGCATTTTTTTTTTCAGAAACCATGAAAAACTTTTTCTAGAGTTGTAATCAAGATAGGAACAAACTTTGCTTATTGGGGCTGTATTCAGATTCAATTTTCAGATAGAAAAAGAAAATTATTTAAAAATTTGAAATTTTTACAGTAGCATAGCAGAACATGGAGAAAATTTTTTTGACTAGGCTAAAATCACTTATTTTTCACAATGGATTCTGTTTTTATGCTTACAAGATGAATAACAAAATGATGGTGCTATATTAAGCATTTAATGAACAAATTCTCTTTCCTCCCCCTCCCCCCCAAAAAAAACAAGAAATCAGCTAACATTGATTTTTTTTTAACAGCACTCAATATTGATAGCAAACATTATGGACAGTTTGTCTCAAACAGCTGTTGCATTCCTAGTGGGATTTGTTAACTTTTTACTAACATGTCTGTGGTAACAAGGTAACAAAAATCCAAGTTCAGTCAACATGTAATGAGCTCTTTTGGCAATATGTTTCTGAGTAGGATTATTTTTTCCTCTTCCTAAAACCGCTACTCACTTCAGAAACCACCACCCCATCAATCAGTCTGGGAAAAACACAAAATCTAAAAAAATTCATCAGACTTAATTTTTTGCAGTAATTTTTTTTAATCGCCAGGGCCTAAGAGGCCCGGCGCATGTCCTGCCAAGTTATTTCTAGTGCCAGCTCAGTAAATATGAATCAAAAGTGCTTTAACAAAAAGTAAAATAATATTTTTTACATTCAGTGTCAGAATGAAAATGCAACACAACATCAAGTTAGAGGAAAAAAGATAAACATTTCATTTATTAGTAATACTGATATGTAATTCATTTTATTATAATTCTGCAAAAACTATTTACCAATCATATCTTTTTCTGGGGCAGGAGGTACAATTCTTCCTAGATGAAGGTGTTTTTCTACTAACTTGTCATGAAGTCCAAGGAAATCACTAAATCTTCTGGACACTGAAAATCCTTTTTTCTTGTAGTATGGTAAGTTAGTCTTGGTAGAGACTTTATAAACAACATAAGCACCCATGCCATCTCCAATCTTCTGAGGATCAGATACAGATATATCCAATACTGTATCATTTTCTTCTTGCTGAAAAAAGTTAAAAATCAGTTAACATGTAACTGACAAAATTAAATCTTATGACTTAACCAAATTTTGAAACCCTATTTTTTAAAAACTTATAAATTCAGTTCAGTTTTATTATAGATTTAAATCTAATTAATATTGCTGTTTATAATCACCACCAATTCTGTAAAATTGCAAGTTTACCGCATATGTTTATACATTAACTCAGTGGTTCCCAACTGGAGGGGTGTGACCCTTTGGGCAGCAGGAGAAAAACAGGCAAAGAGCAAGTGATAATGGTTTTAAAAAATTATTCTTTTTAAACTCCAAAACAAATCTAATTTTTCTTAAAATGTTTATTCAAACAATACAGATAACATTTTGTAGAAAAGGCAATTAAATGTTAATTGTTGAAGAATAAAAAACTTTACTGAGGAGCCTAAGCGAGTAGGGGGGGGGGGGGGCGCAGGGCACAATGTTAAAATGTTGGGAATCGCTGCATTAACTAAATCCCTTTGAAATTTATACAAACACATAATAATAAATAAGCCCAAAAATTAAAACACATTTATCTAAACAAAGTATTAAAAACTGTGGGCATATATCAAGTACAATAAATACAAACAAAATAACACCCTACTCTGGGTAAGTATTGAGGGGGGGGGACAAAAATGTTTCTGCTAAAAATTATAAATACATAAAAACTTCCAACAAAATAATAAATTTGATCACCAAAAATAACCCCCCAAGGCAGTAGTCAGCTAAGCAATATTGCCAGAATTTAGCAAGAAACCATCACAATGAAAACATCCAAAACTGCATATCTTGCATTCTAAGTAACTGGTTTACATACAACAAAATGCAAATTTTAATTATTTGTCACATAGAATAGGAGTTTTAGCCTAATTTAATCTCAAGAAGAGCAGATTACCGAAAATTTATAACAATATTAGAGATTGTATAGGAAATATGGTCAAATCGCTTGCTAGCTCTTATGGGAACATTAAACATTGAAGGTAGATGTGCAGTTGAAATTCTGTTAGTCTCATGTCCATGGATAGATGATTTAAGCATAGAATCAAGTAATAAATTTGGGAAGAGCCACTAAACTTCGAAAGCCTCAACTACTGCCGCTATAATAACGGTACATTAGGACAATACAGGATTTTCTGCAATAGTTCCCATTTACAACTGCACATATTTTTGTGATGTGTTCAGTTAAATGCATTTTAACAAAATAGGATACATTTATATTTCATAGTATAACAGCAGTATGTGTAATATCCTTTTACTCAAATTTTGTTAGTCTTAGGCCAGAAAGCAGAAAGTGGGTAAAATGCAATGCACATTGCAGAACATTTCCTCTTTGAAGAAAGATAAAATGATATACTTTGCGGAGTAATTAAAGCGACATGCCCTTTATGCTATGCCTTCCCTCTTCACTTCTTGCACAATTTTTATAACAATTTTCATTTTATCATGGTCTAACAGACTTGGACAAAATGCCTGCAGAACATTTGCAACTGTTTAAAGTTATGTTACAGAACACTGGATATAATTCTGCTCCTGGGATCTTAGGTCAAGGAGTAATTAAAGTGACATGCCCTTTATGCTATGCCTTCCCTCTTCACTTCTTGCACAATTTTTATAACTATTTTGCATTTAGCATGGTCTAACAGACTTGGACAAAATGCCTGCAGAACATTTGCAACTGTTTAAAGTTATATTGCAGAACACTGGATATAATTCTGCTCCTGGGATCTTAGGTCTAGCCACAGACCCTGGAAAGATATTTTCATAGGGCCTTCAGAACTAGACAGTTTTCGTAGAGAGGTCTCAGAAATTCCATAACCTAGGAATCTGTTAACTATCATCATAAAACTGTATATACAGGGTGATTATAATTAAAGTTCAAGTTTCAAAACACTAAAAAAGTACCATTGATCAGAATGACATCAAATTTGAATAGAATATTATTTAAGTAGAGAGAAAGCATATGGCATAAAAAAAATCACACACACACACTTCTTCAATAATATTCTGTTCAAATTTAATGTCATTCTGATCAGTGGTTCTTTTTTTATAGTGTTTTGAAGCTAACTTTAATTAAAATCACCCAGTATACAGAAGTCCAAAATTACATTTTATTTCATAAATTTTAGAAACTAAACACATACTTCCTCAGATGATTTAGCAGCAATTTTGGATGCTCTTGCTTGAGGTTTTGGTGGCTCTGTGGGTTTCAATTCGGCAGGAGGTGAAGTTGTAACGACACTAGGCTTGTTAAATTCTTCTTCTGGTGTACGGAATTCTAGTTTTGACTGATCTGGCTGAGAAGGGACCTCATCATCCAAACTAACTTCTTCACCACCACCTAAAAATTTAAGTTACTTAAATTAGATTTACAGCAAAAAAAAAAAAATATAAATTTTGTCACCAAATTTTATTTAATCAAATCTGGTTAAATTGGCATAGCAGGTTTTTGGATCCTTATAGCTTTAGAAGGATGCCATGCTTACTGTCAAAAATATACTTCACCTACTGTCGAATTTATGCATTTAATTTTTAAGTAGTCTACCCAAAATTTATAACTTGCGAGTATAGCCAAAGGCAGAGCAGAGCTTTATGATTCAATCTTGTAACTTTTGTTCATTTGCTCCTTCGATATAGCTTTTGCAATCTTGGCCAAATTTAGCACAGTAAAAGTGGTCAGGCACAAATGGTATTGAAGGCAAATGGTTGTTATTAGTTATGTCACTGGAGTAATATGCTGTTGTGGGATTAAGGCCAATTATCTACACGAGGGATCTAGGCCTGTGGGTGGGGTGCCTTCCATGGGGGTTTTTTACCCTTATTTACACTAAGTTTCGGAGAAAACTACAGAAAACTCCAAACCGTTAGGTAGGTGGATGCGACCTGGTTTTGAACTAGGCACCTTCCATCTTCCAGCTCAGTGTGCAATGCACTATGCCACTGAGTAATAATCACAATCTAAATGACTGAATTTTGCAACATCTGTATATATTCCGAACACATTACAGTATATATCCCAAATAATCAATGACAAGCATATAGGCAATGCTCACTTACTTCAACCACTTACGCAAAATTTCTCCAAATTAATATGTTATAGTGGTCATGGCATAGATGTCACTAGGGCTGAGTTATAAAAATATATTGAGGGATCTCAAATGAGTCTATTGCAATGGGGATTAAAAAAATACTTTCGAGTAGTTTCGAAAGAATCGGGAATTTTTTAATCTGAGAAAGCAACAGGAAACTGAATGGCTAGACCAGACCTGGATTTGAACCAGGCACCTTCCGTCTACTAGTTGAGAGTGCTATGCACTCTGCCATTGGTGGGGCACATGAATTTTTTTTAACCGACTTCAAAATAAGGAGGAGGTCCTATGTTAAACACATGATTTTTTAAAAATAACTTTCACTCTTTTGTAATTTCGGATCAATATACATATTTACAAAAAAAGGGGGTTAGTTATTTTTTATTTCACATTAGAAACTTTCCCCCCCGATTGCAAACCTATAAAGTAACGAATCATGTATCTGGAGATAATTTTCAAGATGTTCTTTTACCCACCCAGCTCGATTAGCCCTAAAAACTCATAAAATTTATTTTCTATAAACCCCGCCAATTCTGTCAATTCAACTCTTTCAACAGAAAGATTTGAAAATAGATTTGAAATAAAATTTAAAAAACTAATTTTGTGCTTTGAGCTTAAATTTATCAGAAATATACTGCATTTTAAATGCTTTTAGTTCAAAAAGAGACTTTTTGTATACAAGCCCAGTATAGGTTATTTGTTGAATGCGTTTTCATTATGAATAATTCTACTTTCATTAATAAAGAGTTCGCTTAAAAATTATGAATGATTTATCAAAGAATAGGTTATATTAGTATTTGTGGCTGGAAAGTTGTGTGAGAAAAAGGGAGAAAGCGTGAGGAAAATTCATACCCCCACAAATTTTTAGTTGCTTTTTGCTGCAGTATATCTAATCAGGATTTATATGTCTGTTTATCTGTCTTTCCTTTGTGAGGAATTAAATTAAGCTCTAATATTCTGCTATTTCTTTAACCCTTTCAAACCCAATGTCCATTACAATGGACATACATTTTTAAACCTTCTCTTTTAACCCATTGACTTCAGAGCGTTGAAACTTGCTCCATGAATAGATAAAAGATCTATCTTTTTCACATGTTTGCGATTTTTGGGTTGGCAACAGTGCGCAGATGTTTACAGCTTGCTTTGTTTGAAAATGGCGTAAGGTTCTAGTCTGCAAAAACGCGAGTATTTTCTTTTATTTTGATTTATATGAATAATTTCTTCTAATGCAGTAATTTTTTTAAACAATGTTTATAAGTTAATCTTAGCATTAGAAATAGTTTTATTGTATTACTGGTTATAATTTGGGAAAAAATGGAGCGTAATCACATGTCCATTACAATGGACATTCGGTACACGTGGTTGTGATTCTTTAGGTAGTTGAATTATTGATATTTTTGCTGTCGTATTTATTTTAGGCAATTCAATTGTTTTTAAAACAACAACAGTTTATTAGGAGGATCAAATATTCATTTTTTATTTTAGAAAAATATAATTTGAAAAATTCGAAAGATCTAAAGGAAGTTTTAGATTATATAACTAGTGCTGAAATATCAGATACTGAAGAATTAGAATCTGATGATGATTGCTTTGTTGATAGTGGTAATCAAACTGTTGCAAAAGGTAAATTTTGTTAAAATTCTTGGAAATTTGTTTACGAGTTTCAAAAAAGAATATATTAGATTTGTTACATTTCAAAATGAGTTCAGCTTCAGATCTATGTACGGTTGGTTTAGCAAAACATAATTAAAAAATGGGAAGGCCATCATTATCACCTATTGTACAAAATAAAAGGATATGCCAAAGAGCAGTTGAAACTCGACCTCATCCTGAGATTATCAATGACTCTGTAGATCAAAAGTTGATAAGCATGGAGCAACCCGGTGTAAAAATTACGGTTGCAAAGGTAAAACCCATATCTACTGCAATAAATGTACAGTGCATTTATGCTTTACTATGGGGAGAAATTGGTTTTTTTTTTTATATCCATGTCAAAAAATTTAAAGTTTATCTATTTTGGTATATATAAAAGCAGGACTGTGTCAAAATTCTTTGTAAAACTAGGTATTATTGCTATGTACCTCCTCATGTGTAGTAAAATTACTACACTATTAACTGTTTTAAACTAATTGAGTAATGTAACATTTTTATGTAGATTTGTTACTTTAAAAAATTGATATTTAGAACAAAAATCGTAAGGGAAGTTCAAGCATTGAATATTTGACTTTTGCAACCTCGTAGACCGGTTGTCCATCCCAATGGACATTTGCATATTTTCTTAAATAATTTCATTTTCCTTAATTTTTTACTTTAACATGCTTATTAGTATCATATTATGATATTTTAGAATGGTAATTATTTTTTTTACTCACAGCATTAAAGTGGGGTCTGAAAGGGTTAAAAAAAGAAAGTAAAATTAAAATAAGAAAATATTTAACTTCATCTAAAAAAAGTAGTTCATTGTGCTGCATCGCCATACCCCAGTGGATATATTCTGTATGGATGTTTTCTTTACAGAAAACAATATGGATATATGTTTCCCATATCAATGGTCTCTAATTACTAGCTGCCTTCGTCGACCAGTTTTGGCCATCGGTGGCCTTGAAGCGGCCAAAATGTACAACCTAGAACACAATGGCCGCTTCGCGATTGGCTTGTGCAACCCGCAGCACACGTTCCTCTTTGCAACCTGTGGGTTGTCTGCCGGCTAGTAATTATAGATTTACGACAAAAGCAAAATAAACAACACCAAATTAACCTAAATAAAAGCTATGAAATCCAACAACATTGGAATCAAAATCCATCCGATTAAACAAATTCAAAATTAAACGCTTATTACAAAAACATGTCATCAAAAACAATCTAAAACACTTCAAAATTAAACAAATGCTTATGGATTTATGACACAAATAAAACAAATGTCCCAAAACAATCGAAATAAAAGTTATGATCCAACAACATTGAAATCAAAATGCATCTGTTTAAACGAATTCAAAATTAATCAACCGCTGTCACCAAAACAATCTAAAACACTGAAACACTTTTAAAATAGGATTTCACAAATGTCACACCGTTAATGATTAAAAACACTCAGCTGAGATCAATGAAAAAAAAAAACACGACTTCCACAAATGAATACTTTTTCTCATCTCAAAGAGAGTTGCCAATTTCTAAAAAAGAATTCCTACAAATAGGTGTTTAAGTGTTGTGCAAACAAAATTTTATACATTCTCAATAAATTTGCCCAAAATTTATTAAATTTTTCAGTTAAATTAACATGACCATATTTTTTAATGTAAAATTGAGGACATGTCCCTAAATTTCAAACACAATTGGGGACATTTTCCAATTGACGAAATAATTAACAGTAATCTAATTAAACAATGTCATAATTAAAAATTGTCCCAATTGCTTTACACTGCATTGCTTGTCACACAAAAGGAGTATTTTTGCCAGTATATGACAAGGTGTCTACCAAATTTCTGAAAGTCAATTTCCTGACTTTTTCCCGACTTTTGGGAGGTCCCGCGAAAAAAATTCCTGGGAATAATACCGTAAGCGGGTGTCGGTTGAGTTGGCGACTTTTTTTGAGCGCCAAACAAAACATAAACATACGTTGACACATAACTAACAAAATGAACCCCAAACTATAACACACTATCTAAACAGATAAAAACATTTTTAGACATATTTCAAATGCAATTATGAACAAAAATCACATAAACAAAGCACTACCTCTGGACTATGGGTACGTCAAAAAATAAATAAACCATAACCTTAATCATATACAAAATGCCAAAATAAGTTTCTGCACATAATTATACAGCAAAATTTCCCTTAAAACGTTAAAATAACAATTTTAAATTAATAGAAAAACATCAAATAAACCAACTACCTCTCCCCCCCCCCCACACACACACAATTCCCCACAAGCAACTCAAAAATACATATATTGAATCATATTTAACGTGAATAGTGCACGTGATTTCAAGAAAAATATACTGCAAATATTTTCATAAAACGTTAAAAACACTCTTTATAAATAACATAAAACTACTATAATAAACCGACTACTTCCTCCCCCACGTGCTTTTTGCAATTTAATACCTTCAAAACACACAACATTTACACTATTAATCACACTAGAATCAAATCTGATCTCAAACAACTCAAAAATCCTTACATATTTATTCATATTAAACCTAGAAATTGTACGGGAATTCTGTAAATCAGGAGCAAATGCATATCACAAATAAAATTAACCATCCCTCTTAAAACCTTAAAAATTTTTACTTTTTCATCCCAATTCACAAAAAAATAACATAACATACTGAAAACCTTACATAATTATGAAAACATAAGACCATAAATATTCTCAACTATACACTGGTGTACCGTAAAGCAAGAAATAAACATTTAAATAAATAAAAGCACCACATACCTTAAATTTTATTCATGAACAACGTGCGTTCATCTCAAAATAAATCCATCAGAAGCATTCAAATAAGCATAACAAGTGTACCTCAACACAGTCGCAACATTTTCAAATGTTTGTCGAAATTGACTTGATAAAGAAATAAGAAACAACTCAGCGTATAAACGAACTGATATCATTACAGCTCAACACAAATTACCTACATTTATTATAAAACCAAGCAAAAATTACACTTTTCAAAAATAACCATTATAAAATACAAAACTTCAGCAGACGACACGACACGACTTCCTTCCCGGCGAATTCAAGTTCAGTTATTTTGCCAGTTAAACTCCTTGAAATTCGTTCAAACAGTATAGTTTCTCATGACATCATAAAACAACACAACTCCGCCGGACGGGTGGCCGAATAGCTAACCTCGATTGACAACGCTGCCAGGACTGTTTACTACAAATAGTAAGCTTTGGCAACGCATCTCCCTTGGCGATGGACACCCGCTTACGGTATTATCCCCAAATTCCTGCCCAATGCATTTTACTTTGGGGAATTGCACAATGCCCTCTCCCTTGTATTTATATTTGCATATTTTGTACAACTTCTTGAAATACAGGATTAAGCTTTCATCAATTAAAAGAAACAGAAGTAGTCCCAATTTATGATAGAATTAACTAACTGTTCTTGGAAAGACGGTCCTAACCCATAAGTTACCAAGATAATTTGTCTTTTACCCTCCCGTCACGATATGAGCCTCCATTTTTCCCTCCTTATACAAACACATCGCTTGATGCTTTCGCGGTCCCAAAAATGTGTTGCAATTGTTTTCGGTTTCCAGTCTGACAATTAGAGAGGGAGGGTAAAAAAAGGACATGAAAAAAAAAAAATGATTCTTTTGGTGAATTTTCCAGACCCATTACCCAATTTCCAGGTTTTTTCCAGACATTCCGGACCCATTTTCCAATTTCCCGGCTTTTTCCAGACTTTCCGGATTTTCCAGAGCGGTAGACACCCTGTATGACTTCATCTAATCGATCTATGCCAGGGATTATGTTCTGTGATTTTTTTTCAAGAATTATTTCACACGCACTGCTTCGCAACAGAGTTAATAATATAATTCATAGATGTCCCCACCTCTCGGTGATCTCGTTCATTGATCTTTGCTTCGCTTGTGTTTACTTTTTCAAGGCATGATATCTCTCTAGATATTTAGAGTTGAAATTACCTGCAAATTTGAAAAAGGTTCATTTTTTAGAGATTATTCAAACTGTACAAAAAGTTTTTCCTTTTAATTAGAGATAAAAATGTCATTTTTATCAGAATTTCAACATGGCCGCCAGATGTACTGGGAGCGATGAGTCGCAACTAGCACCGTTATATTCATGACTTATTTAATTTTAACAAAAACTAGCATTAAAATTACTGCATACTAATTAATCAACTAGCTAAACAAAAGCAAAACTTACCACTCATTAGATCATTAATACCATTTTTAGGATAATCTTCATTAGGCGGTGACTGAAAAAAAAAAAAGAACTTTAGACACATTTATGAACTACTAGCTGAAGGCCCCATACTTTACACAGGAATGAATGGATTTTTTTTATATTACGGTTTGTTGTAATTACTATTTATCATAATAAATTGATATAGCAAAATGGATATCACAAATGTCTGTTCAATCATCATGCATATACAATTTCATGGCGATTGTTTAAATGTCAAAGTTGATTCGGCGCAGCACAATCTACAGTCAAAGTTAATGCAAAATGGATTGCATCAATATATTCTCAAGTTCAAATATCTCTGTGTACCAATTTTCATAGCACAGAGTATAATAGTCAAGAAACGCTGCAGCAGCATCTAGTGGCGAATTAATGTAATAATACACTACAGCGCCATCAACGGGCGAGTTATAGCAAAATAGATAATGTGAAAATATTCTCTGTGTTCAAATATGTATATATCAATTTTCAGTGCGGTCAGTTGTACAGTCAAGTTGATTGCTGCAGTGCTGTAATAATGTGCTGCAGTGCCTCTACTGCACAGCCAGCTGTTTGGTGAGCTACAGCCAAATGAATACTAAAAAATATTCTCTCTGCTCAAATGTAAGTATACCAATTTGAATGTTAATCAGTCTAACGTTTTTGAAGTTGGTGTGCTGCATCGGCATATAGCAGCAAGTCATAGCAAAATGGATAATGTAAAAGTATTCTCCATGCTCATATATCTGGAATATAGTGGAATCAGTGCCATATCATAAATTATAACTAAAGCTGCAAATAGTTATAAAATAAAATAAAGAAACTAAAATATTTTACAGTTATTCTAGTAGAATAATTTAAATATCAGAAATAGACATTAAGTCATTAGACTTGGTTTGTTAGTGCTGGTAACTTATAAACTGAAAGTACCTTAAAGGCATGCATTATTAAAAACTATAAAACACTAAATCATATGACAAATTTCAAAAGAAAATTTTTTGGAAAACATTAAATTGCATACATTTTCATTAATGAATAATTAGCAATGAATTTAAAAAGTCAAATTCCATCAATGTAAAATTTAAAGTTAGTCCAAAAGTGAAATGAAAGAGCCACAAATATTTAGAAAATTAATATTTTTAAGCAGGGTTAGAAAAAAAAAATGTTCATTTGACCCCCCAAAAAAGGGGGGGGGGGTTTAGGTTTAAACCAGTTTTTAAATCCTTATATAATTACCTGTTACATACTTATAAATAAAATTATTTGTAAAATGTTCAAAGAACAATTAATATTCTTTCTGAAAGTAATTAAAACAAAGTAAATAAACAATTGTTGCTATACTTATGCGGACACTAATATCATTCAATTTTAATATTTTATTTAGAGATACTATTTTTTATATTTAGTACCTATATAATATAATACAATATTAATTGGTTACCTACTACATTTTACATGAAATCTTGCACTTAGATTCATTAGTAATAATGGTGATAAGTTGTTCAAAATTATACTTAAGGTTTATAAATAAATTGTTAGAACACAAAACCTCTATTTTAGAAACAAATTAAAAATGCAGCCTATAACTTAAGTTTAAATAATATTTTTTAATAATGATAAAACAATAAGTTATCTATTAGATTCATATAAAAGCTTATTGTTGATACTTATAAGGATAATTTTAAAAGATATCAGAACGTATTCTATCTGTAGTATTCGGAAATTTAAATTATTCTTTTAAAAAAACCAATTTTTTTTTTTTTTTTTTTGAGAAAAAAAGCATTTGGTTTAAACCATGTTTTAAACTATGCCAACCCTGTTTTTAAGGAAACTATAAAAAAATCTCCACTGTCATTTTCACTGTTACGAAAACCAACTATTTTACATTAGAAGAAATCACTCACGATTAAGAAGTAATTAGCGTTCTTTTGGTGTTTGCAGTATTCTAGAATTCATTCTATGGGACAGGTTTGTTTGTTAGTTTATTATGGCAAACCTCGGGCATCTGCCTACAGGGGGTGGTAACCAAAACTAGAACCTCTTCTAACCTTTTTATTACACATAGTGACTATAAAATGAAGGAATAATAATAAAAAGATATTAATACTAAAACATACTGTTTAATATTTCAAATTTCAACTACTGGAATGTCCATAACTTATGTCCTTTTAAATAAACAAAACAGATGCACTTACATAAAAGTGCAAGTTGAAGACGCTGGAACGAATTTATTGCAATGAGTTTACTGGCTTAGTTTAAAAAAAGACAACCGATTACAACTTAGTTAGTAATACTAGTTGACATTTGTACTTACGTATACGGAAACAAATATCTACGACATTTTACTTGCTTTCACAATTATTGGTGAATAAACATACCTCTCCATATGCATCAACATACAAGTACGAGTTACTATCTAACAAATCAAAGGACTTTTGATCATATAACAAACAATAAAATCTAAATAATTAACTAAAGAACTTGCATAAACTTTGAATTGTTTATTACATTATCGCATCCAACTACAAATTAGCCAACACACCAACTGAAGAAAACCATAGCAATTCAAAATTAACTGTAACAGCTTAATCATAGAATGAGAATGTAACGTTTTTACCACATACTTCTAAAGCAGATTTAAAAATATCTTCACTTTCAACATCAACTAAATTATCTTCAAAGGGAGGAGGTTCCCGGGAATCGGCCATGTTGATGACAAACTAAACGAAAACCGACGAGCACCGGACAAGAGCAAGCAAGGCACAGAACAGAACAGAAACAACTACAAAGAAGAAAAAGATTTCAGTGAATGTACCGCTAATGTACAAATAACGGTGCGAAAATAGGCCATGGAGCTTACTGTTTATGCAGTGTTCTAATCGCTATCGCTAGCAGGGAGGGCCGGGGCCTTCGCAATTAGTAACGGGCCATCCTGTAACTTATATTCCATCCTGTCCACTGGTCAGGATGGAATATAACTTCATTGCTTCTACAACTTCGTGGAACAATCAGCTGTACAAAATTCACAAGCACAATTAAACAGTAATGTGCTTTTAACAGTTCTCTTAGATCAGAAGCTCTCACAAATGCTGTATTTCTCACACAAAATAAGTCACTTTCACAGGCAAAAATTCAGTGAAAATATTCAAGAGATATCGTACACAATCCCTTAAGACACAGCAATGAAGAATTTACACACAGCACTTTGAAAACAGCCTCGTAAAGCAAGCTAAAACACGGCTTCTATATCGCTATCAACTCTCACTGACAGCTCTTCACACACTGAGCATTCAACTCGCACTGAACTGTAGGGGCAGCGCGCCGGTTTATATAGAGGAGGCAGAAACTTCGGGAAGCTTCTAGAGGAGTATATTTCTTGAAGATTCTACATAAAGCGAGAATATTGATTACGTCATAGAAGAGAAATGTTAGGGTATTATGCGTTTTTAATGCAGGAAAAACAACTTCCAGGCCCCATTGGGAAAATCGCGCCAAATGACCAAAAAGTCGCCAAGCTTGGCGACTTTTGGCGAAATATCGCCAAATTTGGCGCCAAAAATAAGTCCTCAAAGTGAAGAGATCTAAGCTCTAGGACCAATATTTCTCGAGTTTTCTAGAACCTCCATTGAAAAACAATGGAAAACCGAAACCTCCATATCTCGGTTCTAATTGGCCGATTTTGATGCAACAAAAAGCAAAATTTATGTATTTGAAGCGTAGAATACGAATTTTAAACCATTTTAAGCCCCAGAGCAGCGGGTTGCCCCGAAAATTCGTAACAATATTCTGCGCGTGTTGCAGCTCGTGGTCGGCCTAGAACATGTCTTCTGGGCACAGAAGCTTCCGTTTGATATTGATTCCAGAGACGGTGAACCACACTGCGAGACACATTAAGATGCATAGGAGCATAAGCCTGTGACAACGTCATTTCCATTCATAAGACCACCCGCCACCTTAACGAATCGGGCAAACAGTTTCTCTAAGACATTGCGGGATCCTGCTACCTATTGTTAACGAATCTGCTAACAAAAGTTGTAAATCAACAATACACGCGTTATTATGAAAGCCTGATATTTGCACATTTTCCTCTGACTCATATATGCCTGTTTTTTTCTATAAAAAGAAAGTGGTAGCTATCGTTTTTGCATAAATTTGCATAAATTTCATTTTTATCATTTGTATAAACCATAAATTTTACTGTCAGTGTCATTTTTTTTATGGTGAGCTTCGAAAAACATGTTGCTCCTTAACTTTTGGAGGCCAGTGTATTTCATGTGAGAGTCCTCGCAGATGGGATAGTAAACAGCCTTACTGCAGTGAGTACAGCGGCGTTGTGAAGGAAGTTTGTTGAATTATTGGTGGTAAGCAGTTTGTTTTAAATATACATAAAGAGCTATGGAGGCTTCCGCAAAACTGCCGTTCATTTTTCAAATGACTGGAAATCTAGCTGCTAATTGGAATAAGTTTAAACAGTCTTTTGAGATATACTTGGTAGCGTCTGAGAAGATAGCTAAACCTCATAATGTTATGATTGCACTGCTATTGAATTCAATGGGTCCTCATATTTGGATATATAAAACAATTTCGAATTAACAAGTGAGGAGAGCACGAATTACTCCGTACAAAATACGCGCGAATACAAAAGTTTACTGAACATTTCGCACCAAAGAAGAATATAGTTTTTGCGAGGTATCGATCTTTTAATTGTTTTCAAACAGAAACAGAAACTGTTGATAAATTTGTTACTAATTTAAAAGTTTTGGCAAAAGTTTATGATTTTGGCGCACAAGAGTCGTCTTTAATACGTGATTTACTTATAATAGGTGTTAAGGATTCAAGTATAAAAGAAAAATTGTTGATTGAAGCTGATTTGAGTTTGGATCAAGCAGTGGATTACTATAAGGCAAAAGAGAGAAGTGATAAAGAAATTAAATTAATGAATGAAAACAACAACACCAATATTGACAAAATATCAAGTTTCAAGAGGCAGGGGTTTTTCCGGTCTGGGAAAGAGGGAGACAGGCAGAATATGAAAGTAAAACTAAGTATTACGGGGACAAACCCGTGAAAAAAATTTGTGGTAGATGTCAATCTCAGCACGCATATGGTAAAAAATGTTTCAAATGCGAAAAATTAAATCGTTTTTCGAGTGCTTGTAAAAATAGAGCCATAAATGAGTTTGAAGATGAAAATGTTAAGGATGCTGCTCCAGAGTTACTAAATTTTGATTCTGTGGTTCTAGATATTAGGACAGAATGGAGGGAATGGATTTGAGTTAACGATAAAAAATATATTATTTAAAATAGATTCCGGTGCACAGTCTAATATTTTACCACTTGATAAGTATAACGTTGTTAAAGGTAATGCGGTATTGTGCAAAACAGAAAAGATCTTCAGATCGTATACGGGCCATCCTTCAAAGGTAGTCGGAACGTGTGAACTGAATTGCAAGTTTGGTGAGAGGAGTTAACTTTTTATATTTTTGTATAGTTGATCAACATCCAAGTGCTTTGTTAGGATTGGCCGCCTCTGAAAAATTTGAAATTACAAAACGTGATAATAAAGGGCAAGTTGATCTGGTGGATTCAACTAATATTTTTGAGCCGTACAAAGACGTTTTTGAGGGAAATTTGGGCAAATTACCTTATACTTACGATATAAAATTATCTGATCACGCACTACCTAAAATTGTTGCTCCTCGTGTTGTACCACATGCTATAAAAAATAAAGTCAAGGCAGAGTTGGATAAAATGGTGAAGTTGGGGGGTTCTTGAAATGGTGAGTGAACCTATTGAATGGGCTCATCCCATAGTTATAGTGCAGAAGCCTAGTGGAGATGTAAGAATATGTATGGATTCAAGAACTCTTAATAAATACGTCAAGAGGGAACACCACCCCATTCCAAATCAAAGTGTTTTATTTTTGGAAATATAGGATGCTAAGTATTTTTCTGTATTGGATGCGTCAAATGCATTTTTACAAATTCCATTGACAGAGGAATCTAAGAGGTTATGTACCGTTCCAACTCCCTTTGGAAGATTTAAATTTGCAAAATTACCGTATGGACTGGCTTCCTCTCCTGAGGTATACCAGAAGACGATCGAGGATGTCTTTTTGGGGGTGAGTAATATTTTGATTTATATTAATGACATTTTGATATATGGCAAGACTGAGGAGGAACATGATAGAAAATTTAAAGAAGTTTGGATAGAGCCAGAAAGCGTGATTTAAAATTGTCTAAAACTAAAAGCAAAATTAATGTTTCTTCTGTAAATTATTTAGGCTATAATTTATCAAGTGAGGGTATTAGGGTGTCTGAGGATAAAGTTAAAGCAATCTTGGACTATAGAGTTCCCACTAATAAGGTTGTATTGCAGAGATTACTCGGTATGATAACGTATTTATCCAAATTTGTTCCGAATTTATCTGATAAAACCGGAACGTTGAGGAAATTGCTCAGCCCTAAGAATGACTTTGTATGGTCTGAAAATGAGATTAAAGCTTTTGGTGAACTCAAAGAATTTATTACTAATGCTCCGGTACTTTCCTTTTCCGACCCTAATAAAAAGTCTATAATTTCTGTTGATAGTAACCCGTATGGCGTGGGAGCAGTTTTGTTGCAAGATAATCAACCAATAGATAGAAGATAATCATCTAATAGCTTATTCCTCTTCGGCTTCAAATGAAACTCAACAAAGGTATAGTCAAACTGAAAAAGCACTTTTGGTAATTATGAATGGTTGTAGGAAGTTTCATTATTATGTTTATGGGAAAAAATTTTTGGTCGAAACTGACCATAAACCCCTTTTAGGGTTGTTGCAAAAACCCATTGAGAAACTGTCTCCTCGATTTCAGCGAATGGCTCTTGAATTATTTAAATATCAGTTTGATTTGTTTCATGTGCCGGGAAAAAAACTGTACCTATATTGCCGATGCACTGTCTTGTAGCCCTTCTTTGGAAGAATTTCAAACGCCGTTTTTAGATGGGGATGCAGCTACAGTTTATACAGTACTAACGACAAGCGATGACAAAACAAAGGTTCTTAAACGGGCATTTTTGAGTGATCCGGTAATGCAGAAATTGAAAAAATATATCAAGGAAGGTTGGCCTAAACAGTATAGCACAATATCCAATGTTCTAAAGCCTTATTGGGATAAACAATCTGAATTAAATGAACATAATGATCTTTTGTTTGTTGGCAATAAATTGGCAGTACCTAAATCTGATGAAATCTGAAATGCTTCAAAAATTGCATATAGCTTATCAGGGGGTCAATTCGTGCATTAATAAAGCCAAAAGAGCAGTTTATTGTCCTAATATGACATCAGATATAAAAATCATGTTTATCTTGTGGTACTTGTCAGTCTACCCAGAGAGCTACTGTTAAACAAGAACTTATGCCATATCCTATACCTTTGCGTCTGTGGGAACAACTGGAAATTGACTTCTTTTACAGTAATTGAGAAAACAGTATATTTTAGTAGTAGATTATCATTCAAAATTTATTGAAGTTAAAAAATTGATCTCGATTACATCTGAATACGTTATCAGTACACTCAAACAAATCTTCCGTATTGTTGCGGAATTACTCTGCTACTCCTGGGGTTCGTCGTTCTAAAGTCCAGTTGGTGTAAAAAGTTCAAGTAAAAAGTCACTTGTCAGGATGGAACACAAACTTTATTGCTTCTAGAACTTCGTAGAACAATCAGCTGTACACAATTCACAAGCACCATCTAGCAGTAATGTGCTTTTAACAGTTCGCTTAGATCAGAAGCTCTCACAAATGCTGTATTTCTCACACAAAATAGAACACTTTCACTGGCAAGAATTCAGTGAAAATATACGAGAAATAACACTAACAGTCTCTCAAGACTCAGCGATGAAGAATTTACACACAGCACTTAAATTCAAAGCTTCACAAACAGCGCGAAACACAGCTTCCTTCACAAAGCAAGCGTATTCACTCTCTCAAAGCTTGATCAACACTCAACTGTCGGGGCGACGCGCGCTTCTATAAATAGCCGACGCAGAAGGAACAAGAAGTTTCCAGGAAAGTTATTTCTCGAGGGTTCTACATAAAGCGTGAATTTTGATTATGTCATAGAAGAGAAATGTTAGGTTATTATGCGTTTTTAATGGTGGAAAAACAACTTCCAGGTCCCATTGGGAAAATCGCGCCAAATGACCAAAAAGTCGCCAAGCTTGGTGACTTTTGGCGAAATATCGCCAAATTTGGCGCCAAAAATAAGTCCCCAAATGTGAAGAGATCTAAGCTCTAGGACTAATATTTCTCGAGTTTTCTAGAACCTCCATTGAAAAACAATGGCAAACCGAAACCTCCATATCTCCGGTTCTAATTGGCCGATTTTGATGCAACAAAAAGCAAAATTTATCTATTTGAAGCGTAGAATACGAATTTTAAACCATTTTAAGCCACAGAGCAGCGGGTTGCCCCGAAAATTCGTAACAGTATACATGGAATACCAAGGAAAATTCATACAGATAATGGCCCACCATTTAATAGTGAATTTTTTTCTAGATTTGCTTTGGAATACGATTTTGTACTTGTAACTTCATCACCAAATTATCCCAGATCTAATGGGACAGCCGAGAGAGCAGTTGGATCTATTAAATCAATCTATATAAATAAAATTAGACTTTTGTCTGTACATTTCTTGGAATTCAAAAATTTTGGGTTTTCTATCCGTTTCAAGCACCCGGGAATCCGATGCGATCCTCAAAAAAAGTTTGTCTGTCTGTCATTCTGTCGTTCTGTCATTCTGTCATTCTGTCCGTGACGCTTTTTCTGTTTAAGCATCACATAAAAACGGCTGAAGCGAATGATATGAAATTGTGTATCATGATAGGTGGTCACTCAACTTAAAACATAGGCGTCGAATTTTTAAAAAATCTTGATTGGATTTTGAGATTTTGCGAAAATCGTTTCAAACTGCGTAAATTTGTGTTCAAGCATCACGTATAAACGACTGAAGCGAATGATACGAAATTGGGTGTCATGATAGGTGGTCACTCAACTTAAAACATAGGCGTCGAATTTTTAAAAAATCTTGATTGGATTTTGAGATTTTGCGAAAATCGTTTCAAACTGCTTAAATTTGTGTTCAAGCATCACGTAAAAACGACTGAAGCGAATGATACGAAATTGGGTGTCATGATAGGTGGTCAATCAACTTAAAACATAGGCGTCCAATTTTTAAAAAATCTTGATTGGATTTTGAGATTTTGCGAAAATCCTGTCAAACTGCGTGAATTTGTGTTCGAGCATCACGTAAAAACGACTGAAGCGAATGATATGAAATTGGTTGTCATGATAGGTGGTCACTCAACTTAAAACATAGGCGTCGAATTTTTAAAATTTTTCATTAGATTTTCAGATTTTGCGAAAATCGTTTCAAACTGCGTAAATTTTTGTTCGCACATCACGTAATAACTGCAAAGGTGAAAAAATGATATTTGGTGAAATGATAGGTGGTCACTCACCTTAAACTATAAGCATCTAATTTTAAAAAATCGATCCGATTTCGAGATTTTGCGAAAATAGTTTAAAACTGAGTGAATCTTTGTTGCCGCATTACGTAATAACGACTAAAGCGAATGATATGAAATTTGGTCACATGATAGATGGTTGCTCAACATAAACTATAGGTATCCAATTTTTTAAACATTTTCATTAGATTTTGAGATTTTGTGAAAATTCTCTCAAAATACGTTTATATTTCTTCAAACATCACGTAATAACAACTAATACGAATGATACGAAATTTAGTGATATGATAGGTAGTTGCTAATCTTAATTTATAGGCGTTGAATTTTTAAAATATTTTGATTACATTTGGAGATTTTGCGAAAATCGTTTTAAAATGCTGACACTTTGTTCCAGCATCACGAAATAAAGACTGCAGGGAATGAAACGAAATTGGGTGACATGATAGGCTGTCACTCAACTTAAATTCTAGGCTTCAAAATTTTCAAAAATGTAGATTAGATTTTGAGATTTTGCGAAAATTATTTCAATATGCGTAAATATTCGTTCGCGCATTACATAGTTACGACTAAAGCGAATGAAATGCTATTACTTAGTTACTCTCTAACCTGTAATATTTTAACAATACATAAAAATTATAACTTCGCTTTCTTTACTTTGGCAACATACTACATCCATTCTGTGTACTCCTACAATGCTGACGAAAGTTCTTGCTTTTTGGAAATTTGCATTCACTAACCCGTCAAGGACGGGTACTTCAGCTAGTCTTAAATAAAGCTAAAATTACCAAAACAGACTCTAACCTAGTACTGTTGGAATATACACACCTAAAGATAATTTATCCTCACCTGATGAGATGCTGATGGGGCGGCAACTGAGAATATAATTTCTTGTTAAATCTAATCTTTTGAATACCAAGTTCCCTTCTTAAACTATAGTTAAGCAATTGCGTGAAAATAAAGAGAGAAGCAAAAAATGTTATAATAGACAAACTAAAGATTTATCTCCTTTTCATAAAGGCGATCAAGTTTATTTATAGGTAGGTCATCGAAGGTGGATCCCAGGTGAGGTGTTGCAGAGACATAGTGCACCTCGTTCATATTTGATCCAGACCCGACAGGAATTCTGAGAAGAAATAGTGTCCATCTTCGTCCAGTCCGTAACCTGAGCAGTCCAGCTATGGGTTCCTTGGCTCCACAGGTGTCTTTGACATCGGCTAAATCTAGGGATTCTTCAGTTCCGCCGCACTAGTTCCGGAGGCCCCTTCGCTTGGTGAGAAGGAACCAGCTGTTTTAAGATCTGAAACAGCTTCTGATGCTAGTTCTTCATTAACAGCTTTTGAAAAAGTGTAGTGGCGTACACTGCCAGCACGATTTAAGGTTTATGAACTTTATTAAATTTGAGAATACTTTTATTTTGTGGAAAATTTTTGTAGTAAGGATATTTTGATTAAATCTTTAAAAAAAAAAAGGGGGGGGGAGGATGTGACATGTTTTGAATGTAATTGTGGCCGTGGCCCAGCTGTATTGTAATCGTATGTGGAGATGTATTGTAATCGTAATCGATTTAGAACTCAGATTGTAACCGTGACTTCGTGGATAATATAAATAGCTGAATCTTGGAGCCAGAGCGGTACTTGCTGCAATGTATTGGCATTACTGTATATAGTTAGTGAATGTATCAGATTATTTTAATAAAGTTATGTCTTTTAGTATAAGGGCTTATTTGTGACAGATTCCTAGTTTACGGTGCTTCTTAGCCAACGAAGCGATAAAAAGTTTAATGTGGTAACCTTAGCGACTTCTATTTGTTTTCTGGCAACCTGTGAAAATCAGCCATTTTGATCCCCGGTGCTTAAAACACTTGAAATAAGCTGCCATTTTCTTTCACTTGGTCCGTGCGTTTCCCCGTAGTGTCTTTGGGAGTGTTTCAGCTCCCAGAGACAAGATGGAAAAACGCTCCAAATTGGCGATTTTTGAAAGCTCGTCAAGAAGCACCGTAAAGTAGGAACTAACTGGAAAAAACAAAGAAAACAACGAGTTATGCAAAGCAAAATTCTTGAGAAATTTCACAACCAGCTACAGTCAGTTCAAATTACCTAATTTAAGGAACCGCTCGTTGCTCGATAAAGAAGCCCATTTATGACTATTTCATAACGTCACAGCAGTGGCGAAGGTCGTCACAGTCCGGAGTCATTATATCTAGTGTGGTGTTGCTTTATCCCCAAACACCTCTCCAATTCCACGTCACGTTACTCTCAGTACTGATTCGTAAGATTGTTTAATTAACTCAGTGCCATAGCTACCAGCATATTTCGCCTTTTTCATCTAAGACGTCTTCTTTTAAAAGCAATCGCATCGAAAACAATTTGTGCATCCAAAAAATAACTACATATTTTGTGATTCCGGCTGTCTACGGGGGGTTGTTCTCACAGAGTTTGCTATTTGAAAATCTGCTGCCGTTATGTATTATTATTTCACAGTTGATGTAATTTTTGCTTCAGAGGCCTTTAAGCTTATGAATTTCTCGAGCTATTTGTAAATTCATGACATCAAAATGACGCTGATTTCACTAGAGATTGAAAATTTTTAAAAAGTGGAATCAAGATAATTTTGATATCAAGGGCTAAAAACACAATCGAAATTAAACCCACTTTAAAATTCGGGACACCGATATGACGCATTCTTTCCAGATTCAGCATTCCCATATTGATTCCGATTTGCTGGGAATACACCTCTGATTACGTAGAAATTGAGCGTGCGAATGCGCTAATCTTCATAATTCAAACAGTGTTGACTAAACTGTTTTTGATTTATGGAGAATTTCTAATTATGGGCAAGCAAAAAGTTCATGTACATCATTCATCACAGAAGAAAAAAGAGAAGAAAATCGACAAATCGTCAAAACTATCCCGATCTACTTGCCATGAAGGTTATCTTAAAAATGTTGAAGCAATCGTACAAGCTGAGTTGGAGTCATCGGCAACGATAAAGAGAATTGACAGAAAACTGCGAAAAGAACTAGTAAGTACCATAAAAACATATGTCACTGCTGAGGTATTTCCCACTCTTGGACGTCGTTAACTCTCTAATGACCGATTTTAGAAATTCCCAAGCAAAAAATTATTTTTCCTTGAAATGGTGTTCTTTGAAGTCAAATAACGTAAATATAATAAAAAGTGTGAAAAACTTATATTCTAGTTTATGTTTTTGAATATTAGCATCATGATTCCTAGTTTACGGTGCTTCTTAGCCAACGAGGCGATAAAAAGTTTAATGTGGTAACCTTGGCGACTTTTATATGTTTTCTGAGACAAGACGGGAAAACGCTCCAAATTGGATATTTTTGAAAATGAGCCAAGAAGCACCGTAAAAATAGGAATTAACCCAATAATATTTTTGTTTTAAACTTTGATATTTATGCTTTTAGATTTGCTTATTTTGTGTATTTATCGCTAATTTGGGTGCGTTTTCCCGTAATGTCTTTGGAAGTGTTTCAGCTCCCCGAGACAAAACAGGAAAACGCTCCAAATTGGCGATTTTTGAAAACGCTCCAAGAATCACCGTAAAGTAGGAATTAACCAACTTAATTTTTTTTTCATAGTGCATATTATTAAAATATTTGAAAAACTTAACATTCAAAACATGGGCTGATTTTTACATAAACTCCCCACTCTCGCCAAGTTGGGATAACTATACATAATGCAGTTACCATGACGATTTTTTGTATCTATGTGGCAACCATAGTTTAAAGATGGCGGTTTTCATGTGTACGGCATTCATCTTGGCGAAAAATCGCTCATTTTGGCGGACCTCCGGAATAGTACGTAAGTACCCGAATATAAGTACAGCATTACTTATTGTTTATTTATTTATTTGGGTTGAAAGTTAATCTAGTTTTAATAATTAAGATTCCTTAACTGTTACGTTTGTCACTGATATAGTCACTTTCGTTTTCAACTAGTTCCTTTAACCAGTGACGTGCATTCCGCCCAAGCAACCCAAGCAAGAAGGCAGAATATGGGTTTCGGAGTGCCGTCTCGGATTGGCTAATTCTCTGAAGAAGTCATCTTTCTATAGCAACACCCCTTCAGCAGACATTGCAAATGGGTTGATCTCACGGTAGAGAAATGAAGAGTCAGAAAGAAAATATACTTGTTTATCCACTTGACATTTCTTTGTGTTAAGAAATTATGAATAAGGTAGATGGTATTTTCTTTCAATTTGTGATAGAAAGCAAAATTTAAAAACAATAATAGCCTTATTTTCAATTGCTCAAGCACTGCTTGGGTTGCTTGGGCGGAATGCACGTCACTGCCTTTAACAGTGTTGAACCTTATACGTAACCAGGGCCAGATACAACTAACTGATCACACCGGCCCGGGAAATATATGTAAACAACAGACCACTTACATTTTATTCTGAACAAACGTACACATTATATTTGACGACATCCATGTGACAGTGACCGGTCTACCGGAAAACTTCTCAGCTTCCCGGCGTAGTATACGGGCCTCAGCATAATTCCTACAGACACACGACTGCGAAACCCACCAAACTGCGGCGATTTTTCAGGTTGGCGAGAG
The DNA here is from genome assembly GCA_038373885.1 of Cheiracanthium punctorium. Classification (NCBI taxonomy): domain Eukaryota; kingdom Metazoa; phylum Arthropoda; class Arachnida; order Araneae; family Cheiracanthiidae; genus Cheiracanthium; species Cheiracanthium punctorium. Next base: position 3,047 of record JAWZYV010013158.1, on the reverse strand, counting down.
TGGGAGGGTTAAAGTAGGAATCAAACAAAACATGCTTTCTTTGTTGACTTCATCCATATTGCTCCTAAAATATTTTTTCATCCATTAATGCTAACATTTGTGGACCCAAACTTCTTCTATTGCTAATTAAATGTTCAAAAAGGATGACCATATGGCATATATACTGACCAAACAATGACTGATTACAGGCATAATACATTGCAGATGTATATAGACCTTAATGTATAGAAACTCTTTTGAGTAATCCTGGAAATAAACTATCCAGTAGATTGGAACCGAAATGAAAGGTGCACAACTAGATGTTATAACGTCTTAAATATAAAATTTAAACCTTCTACGACTAATAATTTTTGAGATATGCGAGTTAGTTATATACATACATACCTACGCCAAAAATCGCCAAGCTTGGTGACTCGACGCAATTTTTGAGGCAAACGATCGCAGTCGGACCATTAGTTAACTTTATGGTAGGATGATTTTGTGCTTTAAATGGATGATTGTCTCTGCCATTGACCGCAATACAGTGGAATTCTTTGAGTGCTCCTAGAAATTTAGGTACTTGCGTATTATCCCGGTCGGTGGTCATTCGCGCCAAACTATTTTTTCGTCAAATGTGCTGGCAAACTGTTGCCAATCGTATTCCCAACCATTCTTAATTTCATGTGACTGGCATTTATTTTGCCTAAAAATCGCTCGTCTTGGCAGACCGCCGGAATAATACGTAAGTACCGAAATGGAAAGGATAAAGACAGTACTTTCGATGGAGAGTTTCATTTTATAATCTTCAATCACATATATCAACTTTGTTTTGTTTGAAATAGTAGAATATATCTTAACTACGCTTTAAAGAGTTTCTGCCAATAGAGCGTAATCTATTGAAATTCTTTTGGGCGGTCTTGTAAATAAAGTATCCACTATATTGGAAAAAAAGAAAAAAGAAAAAACAGGTGCACAGCTAGACGTCACAACAGTTCTAAATAAAAAATTTCTATGTCCTACGACTAATATCTTTTGAAATATCCGAGTTACGCATATGCGTACGTACAGACGTCAGGGAAAAAAATCAAAATGGATTGTAAATGCATATATTCGGACGTACATACAGATGTACGTTGAGACTGTACGCATGAGACTTTTTTTTTTTCCGTGAGGAAAACGGATACGCGTACAGATTATTTATTTTTTTTTTAAACGAAGGGGATTTGCATTTTTTATCACTTTAAGATTTTTATAAATCATGTAAATCTGTTTATTCATGATAAATTAAGTTTAAAAGACTGCGTCTTTTTGAAAACGTTCTACAAAAATGAATCTCACGATTTCAGTTTGTAATAGTGTTGTCTAGCGTTTACACAACGTAGAAATTCCTTTCTATTACTGTAATTGTATATCGTCGTTGTCAGACCAACATTAGCTATGTCCAATTTTTAGAGACCCCATTTCGACTATTTCCATAGCCCCCATTTCGACATTGTGACTATATATGACTAGTTTTCTAATTTTTGTATAAAATACTGCTCTTGACCCTAAACATTATACGGTAAACTGGGGTCTCTAAAAAAATATGCTAAGCGCATCAGCCAGTATCTTCTACTTATATAATACGCTAAGGTATGCGGTACCAAAATCGATGATATTTCTATGCTGTGAACGGCAACAGCTAGATGTAAACATTAGCGTAATAACAATAACACACGTGCAAAAATCCCAATTAACAGTTCGATGTCGTCAAGTGAAGCAAGCATATTCGTTACTGGTTACGCATGTCACGCAGTAACTAGATTACAAAATAACAATGCATACGCATTAAAACAAAATCTTTCGGATATTTTCACATCGCGTTTATCGCACATTAAAAAAAAATCGCCTTTCAGTGGGCTGAAGCATATTTTAGCCATTTCCTGTTTCTTTTATATTTTTGTAATCTAAGATACGAATTAAATAATGCAACCGCACTATAAAACACCAGGCTGCTAACTTTGGCACATTAACCAAGCAGTTGCTGCAATCAAGAAGCATTTCTGTAGGCATTTGTAAACACGCTGTCACCCAATACAGTATTTTTATAATAATTTTATGAATGAAAATGTCACCAATTATATCTTTCCATACATCTTGCAATGTTAGTGCTTGGCTTTGCTCCCATAGCCACCGTCAACTTTTATCATGACACCCAAAATTTGCAGCAACTCTAACTTAAATAAATTGAATGACAAATACTGTTAAAACAAAGGAACATGATTTCGGTTGAAATGAGTCCGATAATTTGGCCAACACTGCACTGAGTTTATAAAACAGTAAGGTATGAGGAGGCGAAGCTGGCCGCCTTGTATTACCAAATTACTCTAATTTGGTAATAATAAATAAGTTATTACATTTGAATTCCTAAAAATCAAATCCAATAACGTATAGCACATATAACTATAATTTACATTAGTTTTCAAAAATCTGTTTCACATAAAATTTTATAGGAGAACGTTTATTTCCAATTGCTGAAAGTAATTTTGCGCATAAAAGATATTGGTTTCACAACAATATTTAGTAAAATGCAGAACTCACATGTCAAAGGGTTTTCCCGTTTTCTCCCGAAGTAAGATTTTTATTTCTCTAAAAGTAAGAGGCTTATTGTTATGTAACTATACTAAAATTATGACGGAATTAACTTTTTAGGAACGTTATCCTTTACTTGCGAAAGCAGTTTACCTCAACTGTAATCGAGCTGTAGACATTATACTTGAAGCTGGTGGAAACGTTAATGTCCAGATACCGGTAATGCCTTTTATTCTTTTAACTATATTCATTAGTGTAACTGGGTGTTCAATGATGAGCTAAGCCCACGCTTGAAAAATTCTCTACTGCAAGGATGGTCAATAGAAATTCTATAGGTGGAGCTAAACTAGCTCACTCTAGAATTATTCCTGTGACGTGTATTCGAACACCAGTGGGCTTATGTAATTCTATAGTGATTAATTTAGAATTTTTCAGTCTAAAAAAGTGGTTTTTTAAAATTTATTTCTGATCTAACAGGTATAAAAATTCTCACTTCT
>JAWZYV010013157.1:0-145219 GCA_038373885.1 Cheiracanthium punctorium | reverse complement strand
GTCTTTAACTATCCTGCAGTTAAGAAATAGTATTTTTCCCTATTGATCCGTCTTTTTGTTATTTCTAACTACAGAGATCTTCTAAGACTATACTCAAATTTTATTCTAATACAGATAACGTGCTCGAGATTTCAAAGTTGCTATCAAATTAATTCCTGTAAAAATAAAATAATTCTAGAATGTCTATAATTTTGATTTGCTTATCCAATACTTTGACATTATTAGAAATTTACAAAGAAAGCAATTCAAATTCAATGACAAAGAAAGGAATATTGCTTTAAAATGCGCAATCCTATATTTGTTTTTATTTGGAACGTCGCACATTTTCTCAAAAACGTCATTTAAAAATTCCTACAGCATGCTTGATCAAACATGAAATTCACATATAAAGGTCATCTGAAATACTATAGCAGCTAACTACATATTGTCTATCATACTTGACAAACACGCATATCAGTATGATTCGGGTTACTTTTCCCTTCCCCGGACGTCCAATTCTGCACATAACTGTCACTTCTAGTGACATATCATATTCATCAGCCACCCTCTAAATGCATTTGTATTGGAGCACTAAGAACTAGTTTGAAGTCTGTTTAATTTAGTAAACCAGGTTTAGAAGAGATTTAAAATATTTCCCAGGACCATGTTGTTTGGGGAAGCATTCAAACTGAATTTGTGAATTCATTCATTATATTAATATTTTGAATACATGTAACACTGTCACGATGTGATAAAGTATTGCTTGGATTTTCAATGAAAAATGAGAATAAAAACTTGTTTTTTTCTCTTGGATTACTTGCAATGTAAGTATCTTGTCTAATAAATATTATTTTGGTTAAAAAGGAGAATTTCTTTTCTTTTCCTTTTAAGATAATTGACAGCATGTATATATATATATATATATATATATATATATATATACGCATAAAATATGTGTGTGTGTGTGTGTGTGTGTGTGTGTGTGTTTGTCTATGTATATATTCAAATATTAGGTATTATACTTTCACAAATTATATTATATTGGAAAACCTTTGTTAAAAAATAAACTATGTCCGCACACATTAACATACAGTATACCCACTTAATTCGCTTGTCAATCTCTGAACTTCGTAACAGCTGCTGCTATATTCATAAAAGTGGTGTTTGGATACAGTAAAATAGCCATGTGTTACTGGATGTTACCCCCAGTGGCACCACCTGGTGGAAAACGTCGATGTTAGCATTCTTATGAGAGAAATCCTTTCGAATGGAGGTCATTTTGATTGAGAATCACAAATCATACAACTGTGCCACATTGCAGTGTAGTGTTCTGTCCGAGATAATGAATTCCTCTTCCGTTCAAGTTTCATGATGCTACAGTATAGGAAATCACGGAACGCGTACTTTAACCGTTATATTCTTCACATTAATTTCCATAATGTATCTATTCGTTCGAAATCGAAAATGCTCAAAAACGTAGGAAATCACTTTTTTTTTCTTTATCTTGTTCACCGATCTCGATATACGAACGTTAACTCCGCAGTTTACCACCTGGTGGCGCTGCAGTCCCTTCCATTCAGTAGTACATGGTTACTATAGTACTATACCTTTACACCACTTTTATGTATATAGCGTTAGTCATTCTGAAATTAAGACGGTGACAAAGGACTTTAGTTGGCATACGGTTATACATGACTAATGGATTAAATAACCAATTTGCCTGTAAAACTAGTTTTGCTTCATTGATACGTTATAAAAGGCCAAGCCTAAGTTTAGTATAACAAATGCCATAAAATACTGTTTCTGTAAGGTAAGATTTAACGAATACCCAGTTTTAATAAGTGAACTCAAATTATTATTTTTAATGTTCTTTTGTAGTGACACATCGTATTTATGAGTTCCTACCGTGTAAATGTATCTGAATGGGATTACTGAGGATGTACCTCGGAAGCTCTCTTTAATTTACTAACACTGATAAAGCTGCGTTTTAGAATATTTAATCCGGCTGAGATGCCTTGTGAAGGCTCTTAAAGCCGGCTTCTAAATTCATTATTTTCATTAATATTTAGATTTTGCACTGCAGCACGATAATATTAGCGACCTGTGGGGGCGGATAAACGATAAAAATCGGAAAATATACCGTCCTACAGCCCCCTCGATCTTCAAGGGAAGCTGGATTCATACTGACTGTTCCGCGCCGCAAGACCCCGCGATGACGTCACTCGCTAAAGCAAATCAGAGAAAATAGTTCTGACGTCACACTTCGCTGTCGTATGAATATTCGCTGTCGTCGATTTCTTGAGTGTCATCTATTATTTCACAATGAAAGATTTCACTAACACAGAGAAAGGCAATTTTTACAATGAGGGTATGAGTGGGAATCCAACCCATGACCGTATGCTTAGCCGCTGCAAGTCTCCGGCCAGTGTGAATCCACCTTAAGGGGACCTTTTTTTTTTTTTGGTATTTTAAGAGGAAACGAAATGAACGAGAAAGCAGATGGGGGCCTTTATTAGAGGGGGGGCGTGCTTTCACCGTATTCTACGGTAGTTACACAGGTAGGACAGTCGCGTTTCACTAGAAACAAACACAGCCGGAATAAGCCAACTCGGGTACTAGTATCCGTATGTCAAGTAGTGAAGAATTGCGTCATTTTGACGCATCATTCGTTACCTGGTAATGATACGCAACTGTCGCACCGAATCTTTTGTTTTTAAATCAGTTTGTGCACTTTTTCGTGGAAACAACTCATCTCGGCGGTTTGCTCTAAGAAGTCCCGTGTGCTGTTGTTTTCATCCAAGAATCTTATGTCGTGAAATAACTACCATTTGAGGTCAGATTTACATATTTTCTGTTTCAATAATCTCTGTCTAGAATCTTTTTCGTCCTCTAAGCAACGGCATACATAAAAAAAATACGGACACGCCCGTAGACGTTGCGACCGCTCTCTGTTTGTTTATGTATCCGTGCATGTATTTCCCAACGTAGTCATAATGCGCAGATGCATATTAGAAATACTGCTACTGAAGTTTAAGATAATTACTTAGATTTGTCCTGGTTATTTTCTATTGTTTACGGACTGTCCACTTAGGCAAAAGTTATATGCGAGTATAAAATTTATTGAAGGGGCTGTACCCGCGAAGCCCAAGCCCCTCCAATAAATTTATAGTACCCTAATAATTTGTAATGGGGCGGGGGTGGAGATAAAATGAAACTCTGTGCAGTTTATCAAGGTGTTTTTTTTACTGTAAATAATACATAAATAAATTATTATGATGCGTTAAGTTTAATAGTAGAGTGGTCGTCGCTTATTTCAGTCGGTGGTTTATCCGGTGAGCCACTTATTCCGTTAAAAATCAACATGATCACAACGAAATGGCCAAATTGCACTGGTTTTTCGCCGCTTACCTCAGTACAAAGTGCATCTTTATCCGGTCAGATAATCAGCGTGATTAGGTTAAAATTTCGTCATAATTAGCTTTTGGGGTGAAAGACAGTAAAAGATGACTCTTATATCCTTGTGGAGGTGTGACGGTATTCAATGAACACAATTGCTAATAAACTTAACGAAATTTAATAACAATAATTATCAATGACTCACTTGATGATGATTATACATGGATATGCATCCGAACCTGGTACGTGCCACAAGAGTAGATTTGCTGAACAGTTTAGACACTTTATGTAGAGCATTGGAAGATATCAACATAAGTTATCACCTGTTTTCAGCATTAAGTGAAATTCAATTTGCGCCACATGACACTGTGTCTCTAAAAGAGCCTTTAATTTCGGTTATCCCCCCCCCCAAGAATTAATTATGGTACATTGATTTTTAATAAATGTATGTATGCATTTTTTCGCTTCTTTATCTATCTATATAAATAAAATTAGACTTTTGTCTGTACATTTCTTGGAATTCAAAAATTTTGCGATTTCTATCCGTTTCAAGCACCCGGGAATCCAATGCAAAACTCAAAAAAAAGTTTGTGGTTCTGTCGTTCTGTCATTCTGTCCGTGACGCTTTTTTTGTTTAAGCATCACGTAAAAACGACTGAAGCGAATGATATGAAATTTGGTGTCATCATAGGTGGTCACTCAACTTAAAACATAGGCGTCGAATTTTCAAAAAATCTTGATTGGATTTTGAGATTTTGCGAAAATTTTGCGAGATTTTGCGAAAATCGTTTCAAACTGCGTAAATTTGTGTTCAAGCATCACGCAAAAACGACTGAAGCGAATGATAAGAAATTGGGTGTCATGATAGGTGGTCACTCAACTTAAAACATAGGCGTCGAATTTAAAAAAAAAAATCTTGATTAGATTTTGAAATTTTGCGAAAATCATTTCAAACTGCGTAAATTTGTGTTCGCACATCACGTAATAACTGCAAAGGTGAAAAAATGATATTTGGTGAAATGATAGGTGGTCACTCACCTCAAACTATAAGCGGTCTAAATTAATAAAATCCATCAGATTTCGAGATTTTGTGAAAATCGTTTAAAAGTGAGTGAATCTTTGTTCCCGTATTACGTAATAACGACTAAAGCGAATGATATGAAATTTAGTCACACGATAGATGGTTGCTCAACATAAACTATTGGAGTCCAATTTTTTAAACATTTTTATTAGATTTTGAGATTTTGTGAAAATTCTCTCAAAATACGTTTATATTTCTTCAAACATCACGTAATAACGACTAATAGGAATGATACGAAATTGAGTGATATGATAGGTAGTTGCTAATCTTAATTTATAGGCGTTGAATTTTAAAAAATATTTTGCTTTCATTTTGAGATTTTTCGAAAATCGTTTTAAAATGCTGAAAATGTGTTCCAGCATCACGAAATAAAGACTGCAGGGAATGAAACAAATTTTGGTGACATGATAGGTTGTCACTCAACTTAAATTCTAGGCTTCAAATTTTTCAAAAATGTTGATTAAATTTTGAGATTTTGCGAAAATTATTTCAATATGCGTAAATATTCGTTCGCGCATCACATAATTACGGCTAAAGCGAATGAAATGATATTACTTAGTTACTCTCTAACCTGTAATATTTTAACCATACATGACAATTATAACTTCGCTTTCATTACTTTGGCAACATACTACATCCATTCTGTGTACTCCTACAATGCTGACGAAAGTTCTTGCTTTTTGGAAATTTTCATTCACTAACCCGTCGAGGACGGGTACTTCAGCTAGTCTATATATATATATATATATATATATATATATATATATAAATGAATGTTTGTGGGTGTGTATGTATATATATGTATGTGGGTGGGTGGGTGTGTATGGCGTTGAAAAATTCCAAAACCATTTGACCGATCACCTTGAAATTTGGTGCACCTGAGTCTTTTCTCACGGAGAAGGTTTTATGCTATCCATTTTCCCCTAGTTCGCCGCTAGGTGGCGCTGCAGAACTTCGAATTATTTTCAACCGCATGCTATGAAAATACTGTTTGACCTATCTTGACGAAAATTGGTACGTATGGATATTTTAACGCGGAGAATATTTTTACACTATCTATTTTGCTATGACTTGCTGCTAGATGGCGCTGCAGAGCGTCGAATTCTTTCCGTTCGACCGCTTGCTATGAAAGTATCGTTCAAACGATTTTGATGAAAATTAGTACACATGGATATTTGAACACCGAAAATACTTTTACACTATCCATTTTCCTCTAACTCGCCGCAAGGTGGCGCATCAGAACGTTGAACGTCGAATTCTATTCAACCGCTTGCATTGAAAATGCCGTTTAACTTACTCTGACGAAAATTGGTACGTTTAGATATTTGAACACGGAGAATATTTTTACACTATACATTTTGCTATAACTTGCCGCTAGATGGCGCTGCAGAGTTTCGAATTTTATTCCGTTCGACCACTTGCTATGAAAATACAGTTCAAGCGAATTTGATGAAAATTGGTACACACAGATATTTGAAGACTTAGAATATTTTTACATTATCCATTTTGCTGTAACTTGGCGCTAGATGGCACTGCAGAACGTCGATTTCTATTCCGTTCGACCGCTTGCTATGAAAATACCATTCAACCGATTTTGATGACAATTGGTACACATAGAAATATGAACATGGAGAATACTTTTACGCTATCCGTTTGGCTATAACTTGCCACAAGATGGCGCTGCAGAACGTCGATTTCTATTCCGTTCGACCGATTTTGATGACAATTGGTACACATAGATATATGAACATGGAGAATACATTTACGCTATCCGTTTGGCTATAACTTGCCACAAGATGGCGCTGCAGCACATAGACTTCTATACCGTTCGACTAATCGCCATAAAAAGTTTTATACTTACACATTTTAGCAGCAGAATATATTCTAACTATTCATTTAGCTGTTACTCACTACTAGATGGCACTGCAGCGCATTATTACTTTAACTCGCCATTAGATAGCAATGCAGCGCACCAACTTTTTGACCGGACAATTGATCGCTATGAAAATTGATATACATAGATTCTTGAACACGGAGAATATTTTCGTGTTATCCGTTTTTCTATAAATAGCTAGTCATTCTGCTGTAGCACATCATTACCTTAACTCGCCAATAGACGGCGCAGCGGCATATAAAGACTGTTCAACTGTTCGCTATGAAAACTGGTATAGATAGATATTTGACCACGGAGAATATTTTGGCTTTATCCATTTTGCTACGACATGCCACTAGCAGCCAAATTGTTCTTTAAGTTTAAAAATTTGTAAATTTTGAATAAGTTTTCGAAAGAGGGTCCCCTAATGAAGCTTTTGTCCACGGCCCCCAAATCGACAAATCTGCCCCTGACTGCAGCACTTTATTATTTTAACTCGGCATGAGATAGCACTTCAGAAATCAACTTCTTGATCGTACAACTAACCGCTCTGAAAATTGGTATACATACACATTTGAACACGGAGAATATTTTCGCGTTATCCATTTTGCTTAACTCGCCCTTTGATGGCGCTGTAGCGTATTATTACTTTAACTCACCACTAGATGGCGCTGCAGCGTATCTTGACCGTTAAACTGTTTGCTATGAAAATTGGTACACGTAGATATTTGAACATTAAAATATTTTGATGCTATACATTTTGCAAAAACTTCGACAGTTGATGGCGATGCACCGAATCACCATCTTCACCGTTCAAACGGCCGCCATGAGATCTTTAAGCATAATTATTGAACACACATAATATTTATGCAAAATCCATTTTGCTTTATCTATTTATTATGATAAATAGTAATTACAATAAAGCGTAATATAAAAAAAAATCCATTCATTCCCGTGCGAAGAACGGGGCATTCATCTAGTCTATAGATATAAAAATGAATGTTTGTGGGTGTGTGTATGCCGTTGAGAAACTCCAAAACTGTTTGACCGATCACCTTGAATATTTGTACAGCTTAGTATTTTATCATGGTGAAGGTTTTTACGCTATCCATTGTCCTCTATCCGGCCGATAGGTGGCGCTGCAGAACCTCGAATTCTAACCGTTTGCTATGAAAATTCCGTTTAATTCATTTTGATGAAAATTGGTACACATGGTTATTTGAACACGAGAATATTTTTACACTATCTGTTTTGGCATGATTTGCCGCTATATGGCGCTGCGATACGTCGAATTCAATTCCGTTCGACCGTTTGATATGAAAGTACCGTTCAATGGATTTTTATGAAAATTGGTACACTTGGATATTTGAACACGGAGAATATTTTTACACTATCCATTTTCCCTAACTCTCCGCTAGGTGGCGCAGCAGAACGTCGGTCGTCGAATTCTATTCAACCGCTTGCTATGAAAATACCGCTCAACTCATTTTGATGAAAATTGGTACACATGGCTATTTGAACATTGAAAATATTCCGTTAGATGGCGTAGTAGTGCATCAACCTCTATACCGTTCGACCGATCGCCAAAAAAATTTTTTACTTACTCACAACTAGATGGCACTGCAGCGAATTATTACTTCAATTCGCCATTAGATGACAATGCAGCGCACCAAATTCTTGACCGCACAATCCATTTTGCAATAACTTTGTCAGTTGACGGCGCTGCGACGAATGATCTTCTTCACTATTAAACAATCCCCATGAAATTCTATATGCATGATTATTGAACACAGGTAATATTTATGCGATATCCATTTTGCTTTATCTATTTATTATGATAAATAGTAATTACAACAAATCCTAATATATAAAATCTATTCATTCCCGTGTGAAGAATGGGGCCTCCAGCTAGTTCTTACATAAATATGCACATACGTTAACGTATATGACTGATGGGTCGTTTTTATTTTGCCTGTAAAACTGGTTTTCTTGCCTTGATACTCTATGTACGGCTGAGCGCAAGTTCAGTATAACTAAAGTTCCAACTTTCTTCTACTGCAAAAATGTTTCACCATCCACACGAATGGTTGGTTTATTTCTTTATTTATTTTTAAAATAATATTAACGCTTAACATAACCATACTCTAAAATTAAGGAGTTTCAATTCCGAAATAAAAATAATAATAATATTACACTATATATATATATATATATATATATATTTCATAACGAATGGAAGTAATCTGATTACCAAGTCAAATGTAAAAAGTATTGTAAAAAATTACTTTATGATATAGCAATACGGTTTACCTAAATGGTCTATGGATAAGGTAATCTAAAATTTAGAAACTAAAATTTCGTGATGTAACCGCGAATACTCATGTTATTCAAATAAGAAGCTCCCAGCTTACGTCCAGTTCAATAGTGCACAAACTGGGCTAAACATAAATAGCCAGGCTGTCTTTTGTGTTTTGCATGCGAATCGGATTTACTTTGAGTACTTTTCGTAACCGAATACTTTGATTGTACAATTACTCGTCACTTGTTGTGACAACATCGTATTTATAAGCTGTTACCTTCAAAATGTATTTGAAAGTAATTACTGAGGAAGTACCGTGAAAGAACTGAGCGATTTTAGGTGTATCTGAAACACCGCGGTTCTAGTGTTAAACTATGGACTAATACAAGTCATATATTTTCATTTAATTTGTTATTTTTTCTTAAATTTTCTCGCTTTCAGTTTGGTCTCGTCGTTTAATTGGATTTCGGTCAGTCTCGATCAGTCCCGATGTGACCAGAATAAGCTGCGATAACTATATTATTATTTGGTATGAAAATTTCAAATAGGCCTGGTTCTTCTGTTTTGTTTATGGAACTGCCTTGGTCAGTGTTGGGCAAACCGTGGCTCTTTGGTACTTGAGTGTGATTCTACCACAAATGACAAAATTTAATAGTGCAATCCCCTCCCTTCCCCTTCCGTAAACAAAATGTATATCTACGGGTCTGCCGTTTATCATAAGTCTTTTTCAAACAAGAGTAAAAATTAAAATAAATTCAGCCTTTTAACACATTCCAACAAGGTTGAAAAGGTTTTTATGATTTCGGTTTTTCTGTCTGTTCGTCTGTCCCTCCCTCCGTCCGTCCGTGCTCTAACTTCCGTAAATATGCATCGATTTCTACGAAATTTAAATATGTTATTCTCATCTACTGTACCATGTACCCTGTTGAAAATGGTCTATGTAGCATGTATAGTTTTTCTACAGGAGCACTCAAAATATTACCAATACATTGCGCTCTGTGGGAAGTTATTCTTTAAAGCGTATCATCCTTGCTATATAGTTACGCTGATCCCTGATTTCAAGATAAGACTTTTTCCGCCATTACTGCAAAAAGATTGCAAAGTTAACACAAAAAGCCTAGTAATTTCTTCACCGTTTCTACAATCCGCTTTTCAAAATTATGCATAAAAATGTAGGAAATAATCTGCTCTACTTTAAAAATCTGAAAATCCACACGTTCCCTCATTTTTAAGCGACTTTTCGCTATTTTCAACACCATTTTATTTCCGAGAGCAAAAAAAAGTGAATCATTTGCGTGACAAAATTACCTATTTCAAGTGAAAATCACGTCATACTATTGGGATTCCAATTCGTTTAAAATAGTGTTTTCAGATTCCACCGTTTATTATTTTTTTTTTCACAAATAAATCGTGTACATGGATATGAGAATAGCTGTGTGACACAAAACGAATTCTTGCGACGGCGAAAAGATTCCGCGCTATTCCAGAAGAGCATGAAATTCTATTTGGGTATATAATAAAGATTGAACATGAACTCATTTATTTTAAGTGGATGAAAATTAAATATATTGAATGTAGACGAATTTTCGTGAAGTGTTTTTTCTAGCGCACGCTGTAATTGCCTCCACAATGGGCTTTGACTTCTAGTCTAGTATATAATAAAAATTGAGAATTAAGTTATTAATTTTAGGTGGACGAAGATTAAATATATTGAACGTAGACATTCTTTCGTCAAATGTTATTTCTAGCGCCCGTCGTAATTCCCTCCATAACGGGCTTCTAGTTTTAGCGATATTCTGCTATTTGAAATGAAACAAGATTGATGTATGTTTTTAAGGATTACAAGATGAATCTTCCCAGCGAAAATAGTATCTGTATAGTTAATTGTTTTTCTACAGAAGTACTCAAACTAATTTCAATACAATACGGTCAGTGGCGGTTTAGAGACAGGCATCTATTTAAAGCATATAATACTATCCTAGAATGTGATTAGGTAATAATCCGACGACGATCGTGTGCCTCCCTCAAAAATTGCTCCAAAAGCCACCACTGTTGGCGATTTTTGCGATAAATTGCCAAATAAGGTGCGATAAAAAAATGCTTTGAAAAATTAACTGAACTTGGCAATATTTTCATTGTTTGACAAAAAATCGAAAATGGTACTTACGTATTATCCCGGCGCTCATTAAGGCCAAACTATTTTTTCCTCAAATTGGCTAGCAAGCTGTTGCCAATCGGATTCTGAACGATCAATAATTTCATGTGTCCTGCATTAATCTTGGCCGTTATCCATATATTCATGTACATAATCCTTTGCAGATTGGTGTATTTAGCACCACAAAATATATCATCTCGTCGCGCTGGCCCCCCAAATTGTTCTTTACGTTTACGAATTTGGAAATTTTGAAAAAGTTTTATCAAGAAGGGGCCCCCAATGAAGCTTTTGCCCAGCCCCCTTCCCGACTCGATAAATCGGCTCCTGCATACAGTGTAATGTATTAGAATTCTTCTCAGTACTCCTGTAAAAGATCTATGAATATTGCATACACCGTTCTCAATAGGGTACTTCGTACTGTACGTAGGAATAACATATATGAGTTTCGTAGTCCTCGATGCCTATTGACGGCAGTTGGAAGCACATGCGGACAAACAGGCAAACCGAAATCATAAACACTTTTCAACCTTCAGGGGAAAGTAAGTCGTTAAGGTAGCCACTATTGGCACATGATCGACCAATTGTGTGCCATTCAATACGTTTCCAGAGCTGAATCCGTGCTTGGCAATTTCTTCTGTGTTGGGCGAGAAATGGCCAAACCTACTGTTTTACAACGGTCATAATTTTACGTTAGGGTGAAGTCGTTCTTTTTTTTAATCATACATGTTTAAAGAATTTCTTACTGAATATGTACTTAAAAATGAATAATTTCAGGTGGTCGGCAAAAGAACGATATTCCCTTATCAACTGGACACAAGCATGGAGAGCTGTCCCTGTATATCTCTGGAGCAAGGTCCTGGGTGAGGGTGAGTCCGCTCCCTCTCGTTATTCCGAGTGTCCAGTGTGTCCACCGGCGACTAAATAGGTGGCTTTTGCTGCTCATTTAAAGATTAGGCGACTTGGACGAGTTTTTCATTTTTTTTAAAAAAAAACGTCATTTTCACACTATTTTCAAGTCTTGGGCTACTCGTACCTTACTCCAGGCGACTCATTTGAAAATCAGGTTTCGATTTCTTTCAGGTCCTTTTATACATTCTGATGTGTTTTTTTAATCATGTTACAAAAATAAATGTATTGCATGCTCTAATGTATAATGCATGAAGTTTTATAATGGATCATTTTTTTCATTATTTTCTTAAATGAAGCGAAATGACGTTATGTTTATTTCTTAACTGCAAAATCCTGCAAATTGCTGCTATTTTGTCAACTAAAATTAAGACTGGTGACGTTGGTGGACACCCTGGATGTTCGGAGTTCACGTGGCCTAAAAGGCAGGAGGGTTGTTTGTTGCTTTTATGTCCCTGCGCTATAAAGGGATATAGGTTTTTTTTTTATTTCTGGTGCAAAAAATAATTGTACATGTATGTACCTAGGTATGTGGGTTATATATATATAATATGTATGTATACAGTGCGTTCTACAGTTCTCGTACTGCAACTTAAACAAATCATTGCCTGTCATTAAAATAAAAATTTGTTATTGTCTTCTAATAATAACGTTCTTCAATTCTTATTGTTTGGATATTTTTTGCACTCAAATTGTGCGAGGATAAAGATCAATGTTATTTTGTCCCGTATGGAACATGCAAAGACGATTAACCAAAAAAATTTTCAAATGCTATCCATAAGTCGTTACTCTCAGAAATTTTAGGCCCCTATGATAAAATTGGGTATGATATTTACACTGCATGAAGTGATACTTGGGCAGAAGTACTCATATCTATTATTAATAAAAGTATATAGATGGAGTAAAAGATTATAGATTTATAAAATAAAATAAAGGGGGAATAAAGTGAATTATTTATTTATCTTCCGTGGAAATTGAAACGAATAAGAGGGTGGCATCGGCAAGTTGTTTTCAGTGTGTTTTTATTGGTTGGGGAAAATGGCGGATTTATTGGTAAAAAGAGAATGGCTGGAAAATGTTATGTATCATCAATGTATGTCGCATTCGATGATAGCATTGCGAACTTTGTTATTGGACAGCTCCCATCGTTTCTTTATGTTCGTAGTCGAGGTCGGTGGCTTGGGAAATATCTCTGGCTGACACCTAATCGAATCGCGAAAATAAGTTTAAACGTAAAAACATTTTATCTGGTTTATGTGGTGCAGTTAAATAACGAACCATTCTGTCACACCTTGGGTGTTGGAAGTATCCAATACGCCGTCCCTTCATGGGTTAACATTGGCCACCTACTATGTGCCCCCATAATGAAATGTCCAGTACTTAGGGCCTTATGCCTGATGGGCCAGTGCCCACCTTTGGAGGGGGAATCTCGGAATGAGCTCCTTCCTATTGGAAGTCAATCGTTATTGTGGAGTTTTTCGAAAATGTTTATTTTTTTTATGTTGCGTATTTATTGCCCATTTCTCCTTGTTTTCTATTCAGATGGTCGATTCCCTGATGTATGATGTAATCTGACAGTAAATTTTTGTGTTTATGGAGTACGACGTAATTACGAATCCTTTATCGCAAGTTATGATTGTAGTGGATCGCTGATTACCAAGAGAAGAACCATTGTCCTGCGAGAGGCCCTATCATCTATGATTTCTCATTCTTTTTTCGAATTGTCTTCAAGATATCAACCAGATATGTCTACTTTTAATTGAGTGGGAGGCCTCGAAATTCGTGTCTGTAGTGGTAGTTCTGCTGTTGCCACTTTTCGTCTTTTATCAGGTACACGATTGGCCTAGATCCCATCTAATACTAATTGGCTTGTTGTCCTGGCAATTCTGGACGCTCGGTGGATGGAGGCTATATTAACACGTGCTCTGCTGTTCATACTTATATTAATGTATTTTTCTGAAATATTTGGAAGTCAGTAGGCCAATGACTTCATTTTGAAAGCCTGACATTAGAAATATATGATCATTGGATCTTGAATTTAGGGCTGTTGAAATCAAGAGCCTCGTCTTGTCGGGCGCTGATGGTCAGTTCACATGCTGTCCAGATACACACCGTGATCCCGCTAGTGCATCGGTGGGAGGGAAGGGGGAAGCAGATGAGCCTTGAAGGAGAAAAAGTCAGTTATAATAGAATGTCATTTTCATTGAACTTGCAAAAGGGTTGAAAGCAGGATTAAACGAACTAAACGATTTACTTCCTCCATGTAGATATAAGTCTGAAGTTTCTCTTTAATTATGTAAACTTTTTAATTTAAAGTTAATCACATTATTCAAATATTTCCTCAAAGCTTGATTTTTTCTCAGTTGTAACGGTTATCTTCCAAAAGAGCAACGTATGCATGTATATATATTTACAGGCTCTTGCAAAAGTTGTATGAATAAACAATTATGTAAATGTATGCACAATATAGTTTTTGTGTGTGCAAATTGTATCTATATATAGTGCATGCATCTGTTTATGTGTATATGTGTGTTTCATAACTACGCGCATGTGTTTGTGTGTATTTGGGACCGTTAAATGGATGCGAAGTGACATTTACTAAAGTTTACGTGCTACACACACGGCTATGTGAATGTGTGTTTACATGTTGTGAGTGTAGGGTAATGTATGCTTATGTACAGATGCGTGTGCACGTGTGACTATGACTTGAATGTATATGTGAGCTTGTGACGAGTTTGTGTGTATACTGCTATGTGAATGTATGGGGTTTGGGACAATTCACCGACAACAACTACACCGACAGGACATTTCACCGGCACCGTTTCACCGACCGGACATTTCACCGACATGGATTATTCACCGACTGGACACTTCACCGACTGGACATTTCACCGACACGGTTTTTTCACCGACTGGACACATCACCGACACGGATTTTTCACCGACTGGACATTTCTCCGACATGAATTTTTCACCGACTGGGCATTTCAACGACACGGATTTTTCACCGACAGGACATTTTCATGAACATTTCAGCCACTTTAAAATTGACTAAAAATTCATTTTTCCGACAAGTCAATTCCCACACAGTTTTAATAATACATTTAACGAAAAATCTCCCATAAAGAGAGCAACTAATTACGATTCTTTTTTCTCAAAAATGTATTAATATATCTAAAAAAGATTTCTTTTGTACAAAACTACAAAGTTTAGTGCGTTTAAAGCAGGGCCGTGACAATAGTTTATTTATTTATTTTTGTTGGGTTGGGAGGTGGGAGATTGCAAAAAACATTCATATGAACCATAATTAATTATACGCGTGCGTTATTAAAAATCGCATGTATTAATTATGCATACGTAATAAATTAACATTAATTAAATTAATATATCATATATAAATCATAATTAACTTAAGTACATATTTAATAACTTTGTGTAATTAAATTAATTACTTAATTAAAACTCATTTATATAATTAATCTGTGCATTAAAGTAAAAGAAGATTTGAGAAAAACAATCGTACTGAAAGTGTATTTTTTGATAACAATATACGTCAAATTTTCGAAGGGGGGGTTAAACCTATTCCCCCCTTTGTAAAAAGGTTCTAATTTATGTTGTACAATGTTTATTTTTTCAAATACTTGTAATTTTTTTAATTAATCGTAACAGGAAATAATCAAATTCTTTACCCCACGGAACAAATTACTGATAAGGCTTTTCTCAACCTGGTGAAAGTTGATTCTTTTTTATCGGGGGATGTGGGATAGGATTACTTTCCAGTCTAAAAGCCATGAGTCTATCATAACTTAAACCATTGTAAACTAAAATCGCATTTGAATAGCCATCCAAACACTGATAAGAAAGAGTGTGTGTGTGGGCTTTTCGAAGAATTTATGTACCTCTCTCAACCCGGTATTTCCTCCTGTAGTGCAACTTTTCTATTAATGGAAAAACGATACTCCCTGGTGGATGCGCCCTCGTGGTGTGCCCTGGTAACGACTATCTGTCGGCTAAGTATGGAATATACATATACAGCCTTTTCGGCTAATAAATAAATTAAATAAAGAGTCTTTTCATATATTAGAGTATATAATACAGGGGAGGACCCAGAAAAAGTCTCTGGGAAGGGGGGGGGAGTCCGTTTTCTAATAGAATAGTACATCCATTCCAAGGCACTGTTTATCTCAATATATACGAAAACACTGCACAGTATACCATAAATAAGCAAATATGTCGTTTTATACAGCCTTGTCGGTAACTAAAATCAGGCAAACATGGAAAAATTGGAAGTTAATTATATAGCTTTTAAATTTTCGGAAAAACATTAATTGGGGATTTTAGTTGCATGAAACAAAAAAGTTCCTAGGGAAGGGGGCTCGAACCCTTGAATCCTCCCCAATGGATTCGCCACCGATATGATATCAACAATTTCAGGAGGCAATACCCATGCCTGTAAAAATCCACGTCGGTAAAATGTTCTGTCGGTGAAATGTCCAGTCGGTGAAATATCCAGTCGGTGAAAAATCCATGTCGGTGAAATGTAGTCGGTGAAAATCCGTGTCGGTGCAATGTCCAGTCGGTGAAAAATCCATGTCGGTGAAATGTCTAGTCGGTGAAATATCCAGTCGGTGAAACGGTGTCGGTGAAATGTCTTGTCGGTGTAAAGGGTGTCGGTGAAATGTCCCGGACCGGAATGGATGCATGCGTGTATTTGTGCGTCATAATGCATTATTATGTACAAATGCGTATACAACTGCGCCTGTGAAGTCAATGTATGCATACGTGTGCTTGTGATGAGAGTATTTGTGTATGTTTGCTTGTGACGAGAGTTTACGTGTATATAACAGTGTGATTGTATGCATGCGTGTATTTATGTGCATTATGTGTTCTTAGGTGTACATGTGTTGTAAATGCGTGTGTGTATGTGCTTGTGATGTCAATGTATGTATGTATGTTTGTGACGTGAAAATGTTTGTTTGTGTGTATTCACGACTGTGTGAATGAATGTACCCATGTTTGTGAACGAATGTGGATGTGCTTGTACGTATGCATCTTCAGTGAATGTAGGAGCGTATGCTTGTGATGCGAATGTGTCTATGCTTGCTATGTATGCTTTGTATGGGAATGTGTGTATGCTTGCGATGCGAGTGTGTATGCTTGTCATGCGAATGTGTCTACGCTTCCTATGCATGCAATAGGGTGAATGGTCGTATGCTTGCTATGCATGCTTGTGATGCGAGTGTGTGTATGCTTGCTATGTATGCTTGTGATGCGAATGTGTCTGTGCTTGCTATGTATGCTTGTGATGCGAATGTGTGTATGCCTGTGATGTGTGTTTTCAGGATCGAAGCAGAGTCAAAGGGAGCAAAGCTCCGCACGTACGCAGGACTGGGAATAACCGTCGGATCGGAAGTCGGGTGGTGCGAGACCATGGACCCATCCCAACACCGGGCCGGGTACCCGGATGTCACGTGGCCGCCGGCGGTCCCGCACTCGAAGGAGGTAAGTGAATCTGCCGGGTCGCTTAATACAGCATTGCGCAGCTCGCTGCTTGGTTTGCTTTACTTTACGGTGGCCAGTGCTTGAGATTTCGTACTTTTCACGCAAACACAAGGCTTCGTGATTATTAAAGACTTCCGTTTAGAGAAACGGGTAGGAACGTTACCTCCCAGTGCCAAAAGTGAGGGAGGCCTATCGAAAGAATCATCCTATGAGATTCATTGCAGTGATTTCAATCGAGCCGTAAGCCGATGCAGCTCTTACTTTCACAGCGAAATGTTACTTGCAAGTAGTTCATAAAAACGTTCAGACCAGATGTCTACAGATGCTAAATTGTAGACAATTGTATTGATGCTGCTGTCTACAGATGCTTTTCGTAACTAAATTTTCTAAACTTTTGTGCACCATTTTTACAGTTTTGTCAATAAACGTACAGTTTACCGCATAATTCTATCGATTTTTGTCGTAGAGATATTTAATTTTGGAATCGGGGCTTATTCGCTGAACACCCTGTATATATCTCTACGAGTGATCTGGCTAAGATAACCTGCAATTTGTATTATCTTCATAATATTATCAGGCAAATTCTATGTTATTCTCATAGCATTTATTAAAATTTCAAGTACAGATTGTACTGTGGTGAACGCGTCTTTCCTTTTCAAGGAGATAATGTAGCCACCCACTCTGTGCCCCTATCATGAAATGGTCATAGCTTCGGATCTTTGAATGGCTATACAAAAAATGCCTGCCCTTAGAAATAAAAAAACTTTTTTAATCGTATATGAATGAATCTATATATTAAAACATTAAGGCAGCTCGAGGCAGATTCTTGAAGTCGCATTTCATGCAGTTTCACCATGCTCTGTGACCATAATACTCTCCTCGACCAATCAGTAATCAAAATAAAAGCCTGTATTCACACATATGTGCGGGCATTTCATTAGATATTACGTCATTTTTACGTCAAATTAAAAAGCATGAAAAAGAATCAAGTCGAAATGCATTTCTTAAAGTTCATAAATTTTAAAATTGCTAATACGCTCGTGTGGATAACAGGAGTTTAAGATTTCAGGTGATGCGTTTTTCCCGTGGAAATATACTATAGGAGTAGACACTCTCCAAAGCTGCTATACTAGATTTTCGGTACCCCAAATAAGTTTGAATTATGTAAACATTGGAATATAGTTTCAAATTAAATATATTTTAACTCACTTTCTCCCCACTGCCAAGAAGGCTTATGCTTTTCACCAGTGGCGCACTCAAAGGTGGGTTCCAAGGGTATGCACCATTTGCCTCCGTTAAATCCTCATGTATTTTTTAAATTTTTGATTTTCAAATAGGTTAGAAGACATCCAATTCTTTTTTCAGTAGTTACACTTCCGCTTCAGAAGACATTAAATTCTTATTTTCAGCAGTAGAAACACAGTAAAAAGGGATTACGATAAAAATATTAAGAAATTGGTATTTTTTCAGGTGCGGTTGGTGTTACAGCTTTATGGGTTGAGACACCCCCCCCCCCAACAGAAAACCCTGTATGCGCCACTACTTTTCGCTCATATCTACATTTGTAATAATTACCTTCGGCCTTGTCCAAACGTCAGGACTGATTTCTATAACTGAGGTATTCGCTTCCGAACCAAAGTGTCTTAGGATAGGTGACGTCAAAAAAAAAAAAAAAAAATACAAAATGAAAAAGGGCATAATGCTTGCTTCGGAAATTTTTTTATCTTCCAACCCAATCCTGCAAGGTATCACAATTAAGAGTTTCCAATGCGGATCAGAAAACACTACAATAACTTATATGTTTAAATGTAATTTATGTAATGGGACATAGCAAAATAAAGACTGTTCATGAAACCATTCTGCTTGAACCTTATACAGGCATCCGAACTTCAGTACGTCGGGTCATACCTTGGGCATTGCTTCCAGATTTTTCTTAGTTCCCCATTTTCTCATTCGTTTTCCTTATAGGAAAAACCACCGTTGGTCTACTCTAAGTAGAACGGTTCACTGAACACTTTTCAGTACGGCCACTCTATAATACATTTCTAAACCACACTACGTCCATTTGAACCCATCCAGTCAAAATCGTAAACGAAAGTGGACACTTGCCTTCCAGACTTTAAACCTGAGAAAATCCCAAACCTTTCCTAATGAAGTAACTTTCGAAAGCGAGCATCAGAATAGAAGGATGTGCGGTATTCTGCGAATCCATGCGAACACCAGTTATAATATGACTAAATCGTACCACACTGCTTTACCAACAATAGAAAAACAAGGAAGATAAAACATGGCGAACGCGTTCATTATAAAACGCAACAAAATAAGTCTTTTTTCGAGCCCGATTCGGGGAAATCTTGGGGATCACCTCAAAAACACGGTATCACTATGAGCCCTGTAAAAGAACTTTTTTTTTAACGTACAGTAAGCTATTGTAAAAGCTTCTGTAGCGTACGCATTGTATTGTGTTTGGAATGGATGAATGTCTCTCAACTACCACAGACCGTCATATATTGCGCGTTTTGAACGCGACCGTCCCACGCTTTATGGCAGCTTATCCCGTTGTCCCCAAACATGTCCAAAAAGTGAATTTTTGCGCGACAAAATTTGCTGTCGCAATGGACGCGACGTCTTATTGCAGTCACGGTCGTCGGGCTTGGAAGGGAAAGCGACGATTTTCACTTGTTTAAAATAGTTCTTATGGATAATAGTTTAATTTTTTTCATTAAAAGGATATCGTCTGCGTGAAGCATTGCTGTAAGAGGGTCTGTGTACACAAAACGAAATCTTTCGAATGCGAAAAGTTTCCGCGCGCTTTCCACATGAATGCTTCAGTTGAGTACGCTCTTATCCTAATGACAGAAAGAAATACCTTGCCATTCGTCATTTTTCTTCAATTTCAAATTAAGAACTGCAAGTCTCTCTAAATCTTCTTACCATGTCTGATCAACAAAAAAAAATGTTCGATATTAATTAAAAATAATATTTTTCTCGCTTAAATCCAAGGACATGTACAAACTGGCTTATCAATGTATTCATTGAAATGAAATCAGTCACCATATGCTTTCTTGAGTTGCTATCTCAATATTCTTATGCAAAGACGAGAGCAGTGAAGGGATGCAAGTGCCAATTTTCTTTGATTTTGCTTACCATCCTGCTATATAGTTACGCTGATTCACTCCCTAACAATTCCCGGGTAACCACTCGAAAATAAACCTTTTTTTTCCCACCATGACTCCAAAAAGATTAAAAAGTTAAGCATCAAAAGCTTAATAACAACGATACCTGTGATACGGTCCGCTTGACATTTTTCCTAGTTATGTATAAGAATATAGAAAACAGTCTGCGTTTCTTTAAAAAAATCTGAAAATCCACCCGCTCACTAATTTTTAAAGCGATTTTTCGCTCTTTCCAGCTCCATTTTCCGAGAGTCAAAAAAGTGCATCATTTGCGTTACAAAATCACTAGCCGCAGGTGACAATTACGTCAAATTGAAGTCACAGTCAAGTTGCAATTCCGATTCGTTTCAAACAGTTTTTACAAATTATCAACATTTAATTTAATTTTTTTGAAACATATCGTCTGCATGAAGCATTGATATAAGTGGGTCTTTTTACACAAAACGAAATCTTACGAATCCGAAAAGTTTCCGCGCGCTTCAAGAAGGGTATGAAATTCGATTTGGATAAATAATAAAAATTGAATGGGAAAGAAACAGTATTGAAGTGGAAATGAAAACAGTATCAAGTCCAATAATACAGATCGTAGGAGCCTTTTGCGTTCTTTCCGAAGTGTTTGCCTCCTTTACCTATTTCAGTGATCTTAAAACTCCCCACGATCCAAAATTCTCGAATCCTCTGAAACGTGGATTTTTCAGCCGACCTCCAAAAGAAGGGGGTTATTCATTCGTCGAATACCCCCCCCGCATCTTTTTTACCTCCAGTGTCTGTTCAGCGTGTGGCCACGTGTTGCTAATTCTTTCACCTTAGGAGGTTGACCCAATGACGGACCTTAATTAGGGTCCAGTCCTGCTCATAGGATGAATTGAAACATGGAAATCTTTCGAAGGATATTTCGGAGTTAGAATCCATCCTAGACTGCCTTTCTCCAGATGTGGCTTTTCCTTTTGGGCGGCTTTCTCCAGATGTAACGTGAATGCGCGTTAGAACCCAACCCTCTTCAAAAGTCCTCCACCCAAGGCAGATGTTCCACATGAAGGCTTGCCATAACACACAAACAAACATGTTACTGAAAAAGAAAAAAAGCTAGGACTTTGTTGTTTTGACTTGAATTCTTGAGTTCACTATTTTAAATCTTTAATCATAAGAAGAATGTTGACTTGTTTCGTTGTGCTTTATTCGTGAAAATCTAGTTATTCTTTGTTTACTAAAAAGATGAAAGAAACTGTGTGGTGCTTCTCCCCTAATGCCGTAAGATTTTGTTGATATAAAAAATAAATTTCGTGCTGGTCGCACGATTGCAAAAGATGGCTGGGAAACAAATAGTGCGTCAGATCGGAGATAGTAGGAGCTTTCGTTGAACGTAAGGCGGGCAAACGTCCCCATTTTTCGCAGGCAATCCCCAATTTCATGGCTTTTTTTCAATTTGACTCTCGTTTAGAAAACGAATTGCGCACAAAATTTCAGTTACAATAGTTATTTCTTTTCAATTAAAAAAAGATTGTTTCCTTTTTTTTATGGATGTTAATAATGCTTGAAAAAAATAGAAACATATCTGAGAAGAGCATTGAATTTACAGAATGCCCCTTTTTTTTGCTTAAAAGTTGGGGACACAATGTTGATGGGTCCCCACTTCTTCGTTCAAAAATCTCGCCATCTTAGTTTAGCGTCCTCAAAATGATTACAGTCGGGGATAGGGCCGATCGTGTCGCCTTCTTTTGAGGTTGAAACACATCACGAGACGCGGCGTTAGCAGAACAACGACAGCCTAACGACCGGACTTGCACGGTATGCAGGGTTCAACTTGCATGTTCACGATGCGATTATCAAATACTCTGCAACATTTTGCGCGTTACAGTTAACATTAAAATTTATCAATCTATTGGTTTTAAAAGAATTTGGATGCTCTAGATGGAACGGGGTAATATATAAACTAAAAATAAAGAGAGTGCATTATTTAATAGCTAAAAAAACCATTTTTTTTTCTATAGAAATGCATTCTAAATTTTCAAAATCAAACTTTTTAATTTTTTATGTGTTGGAAACAAGAGTTGTACCGTAATCGAAAGTTCGATTGGCGATGATTTGATTTTCTCCCAACATTCTTCAAATCTTGTTGGCATTAGAAGGTTTTATGTTAATAAATCGCAATTAAAATTAAACCAAAAAAAGCAAAAAATTAGTAAGTATGTTTTTTCGTTTCCCTTTAAATTGAAAAAATAAATAAATAAATAATCGTTTCAGAATAGTAAAATGCAGTACTATTTTTAGGAAGTCCGCAACTTTTGACTTTGAATTTCTATTTTTAAAAATGTAATGTACACATTTTCTAAAAACTATTTTTTATTAATTTTTGAATGAAACTTTTAGGAATGAAAAATATCATTGAAAAGTATAATTTTTAAATGATTAAATTTCAAATCCTTAATATTTTGCAGATTGTTTATATGTGCAGACTTGCAAGTATAAAACATGTCGCCATAGACTTTTTTTTTCTGTAATGGAATAAATTTACTTTTAGTTTAATTTCTGTAATGTAAAAATATAAAAAGTCTTCTGAAAGAAACATCTTTTTAAAATTATTAATTGAATAAAAGTAATTAAAAATTAAACATTTCACAACTTTTAAAAGTGAAATTAGGGCTATTTTATTTTGTAGGATTTTTCATACCTGCAGAGTTGATAAGGTATCATGTGCGTGAGTAACAAAAACATTGCTTTTAAAAAAAATGTATCTTAGTTAAAATCAATTTTCTTCTATTATGAGAAATCTCGCTGGATTGAACTTTTAAATGTATGCTTTGAAATATGCAAAAAGTTAAAAGTGATGTTTGTTTGTTTTGATGTTTGTTTAACTTGCACAGCAAGCTCTAACAAAAATAAATAAGTAGACATGTAATCGTTATTAACTTATTCATTGCATAGAAGACCATTTAGATGAATGTATGTTTATGTTTTCAAGCTTTATATCTAGTACAGTTTTCCTTTGAAGAAGACTCTGTATATTGTGTAGTTAACTAAGTAATTATTATTAAATGTTTGTAAAAAAAATCAATTAAAACTTACCCTGATTTTTTTCACTGCAAATTTCGTTTCAAGTGTAAAATGGCAACTATCAAACCGTCAGATGCCTTGGTTTTACATGTAGATGGGTCACTTAATGTAAAATACAGCAAATATTTCTGGTCATTATTTTAAAAAAATTATCTCGTTTTATATTCATTTATTATGTGTTTTAAGTTTGGAGTTTATTTCGACATATTTTCTCTTTTGTTTTACAAAAATTGTCTTTAAATGTGAAACGATCACTAGTGAACTTCACCCATCCTGGTTTCATATGTAGATATGTCACTTAAAGTAAAATTTATTAAGTACAATACTTTAAAACATTTATTGATGCAAAATCGGGTATTTTTAATGTATGTTCGTCCATTAATATTGGAGACATTAATCTGTATATCGTTCGGGTAATGTGCAAATAATTCAAGATATGAATTAGAAAGATAAGATTAGAATTCCATATTAAAAGAGCCCGCGGAAAGTAGCAGAAGTCTTAAATTAAATGAAACGCAAATACAATTGCGTGTACGTGCTGGCTGCCAACAGTATTGAATTCAAGTTCATTCACCCGGGTGCCATGAGTGAGTCCACCATTGTTACTTATCCTAATAGCACTCTCTTGAAGAGGGGTGAAATACATGTATCCAATGTCATTTTTATATTCAAGATGTTTTGTGAATAGTAGTACATTTCTCTTTATATGTATTTCATTTTGTTCATAAAGATAATATTAAGAAGAAAAAAGACATTGCTTGAAAAAAGCATTGCTTAAAAAAAGCATTGCTAAAGAAAAAGCTTTGATAATAAAATAGAAAAACATTGTAAAAGCACTGCTTTTAAACAATGCATTGCCCCCCCCCCAAAAAAAAAACTATTGCTTAAAAAATAAGAATTTCTAAAAAAAAAAAATGATTGCTAAAAAAAAGAAAAAGCACTGCTAAAAAAAAGAAAAAGCATTGCTAAAAAAAGAAAAACATTGCTTAAAATAAGTATCGCTAAAAAAACGCATTGCTTGAAAAAAAAAGAAAAGGCATTGCTAAAAATAAAAAAAAGGCATTGCTAACAATAAAAAAATTGTTTTAAAAAGAAAAAAAAGGGCATTGCTTTAAAAAAAATGCTTTTAAGAAGAAAAAAAAGCTTTGATTATAAAAAAAAGAAGAAAAGGCGTTGCTAAATACAGAAATGGTAAAGCATTGTTTTAAAAAAGCTTTGTTTTTTTTAAAAGGTGCTTTAAACAAAGAGCATTCTATAAAAAACATATATAAATGTACGCATATGCATATTCGTACGTAAAATGTGTGGTGTTTAGTCGAAAATAATGTAATATTCGTTTATATGTATTTAGTTGCTAATAATACTCATGGCACCCTAGTGAAACAATATTCTATTAAAACCATGAGCATATGGCCGGTTATCTAAATTTTGTTATTGACACAATATCATTATTTTTAAGCCTGGTGAACATTACAAATCTATTTCTTCTAATATATTTCTAAATTTCTTATCCAGGTGGCTCGTCCGGCAGTAGTCCAGTCGCTTAAACTCGGTTCCTATTAAGAACACCGAAAAGAAATCAGCGCCGACCTAGGTCAGTGCTTGGGAGGGTTACCACCTCTCTCGACTGGACTGCTGTGGGACCGCGCACGCTAGAGGCAGCCTGTGCGAGTAAAGTCTGTCGTGGCTCCAATCTTCTCCCTGTTGAAACGACATCTGTGGAGGGGCCAATCCAGATGCTAAGTCTCTCATCTGGAATCAGTTCAAAATTAGGCAAACAATAATGACCAGGCGCCTCCATAATGAAATGTCCAATATCTCCGGCCCTCGTGGTAATCAAGCTTATAGTCCGCAGCTGACCCGGCCATTAGAACGGGAATAAAAGTCCCCGTTGCTCGAATAATGACACATTTTTAAAAAAAAATTTTCGGTGGCTGCCAGCATGTTAGCATAATGCATTTATGGTGTATGACACACACTAAACATGGCGACTTTCAAAAAAAAATGACAGAGGCACCCTTGTAAATCATATTTTAAATATAATAACAAAAGATGGAAATATCTTGATTTTCATTTTATAAATCCTGCATTTTATTTATATCGTGCATAGTATTTAACACTTTGAAGCCTCAGTTCAAGAGTTTTTGGCTGTGAAATTTGCCTCTCTGAGCTATAAATGTGCAAACTATGCAACTGTTTGGCTAATACCAGCAATAATAGATAAATTTCTGATGTCACCTTCTTGAACAAGGGATGATTTCGTTTAAAATCTTCATGTATAAAATTTAAGTGTGAACATCCTACTTGTTCATGTTAAAATATTTTGCGGAGTTGAGGTTCAATACTCTTCAAGAAAGTCTAGGAAAAATAACGTTTTCGACTGATAGTGAAAATGCCGTCCCAAAAAAGGGACACTAGGCATAATTGTGTTAAATACTATGCAAGAAAACTTTAAGTTTATATCTATGCATGTAAATGTAAAATTTAAAAAAAAGTATGATGTGGACACCACATGACTTCCTTCCACGTCTATTAAATCATAAATAATTTTGGTGCATTTCATTAAAACTTACTTTGTTTGGAAGAGATAAAATACTGCAAAAATGCAAAGGTTTAGCGATTTCTAGACAAATATTTGAGATATCGTCAAGCTGGATACAATTTAAAAGATTTGTTTTTAGCATATAATTGGGCGAGATATTGCCAACCCAAGACAAAATTCATGCTAGTACCAGCAACAAAAATATGCTAGTTATTGCTATGTCTGCTAGATTTTCATGCTATTATTTGCTATGTAATGCTAGCTAGCATCGTATGCTATACTCCTAGCTTATAAAGTAATAGCATGAGAAGCTACATACAAGCATTTCATGCTTGTATATAGCTTGTGTGTCGAATACACGGTATGACTTGCTGGTAAAGCTGCTAGAACTAGCAAGTGTTTATAGTAGTTTATGCTTTTCTCCCAGCTTGGATCCAGCATTTAATGCTAGTCTAGCAAAGAAATACCAGCATGAATTTGGACTTGGGAAGATTAGTACAATTTGATAGTTAATTGGCGATATTTCACCGAAAGCCACCAAGCTTGAGACACTTAGAGAGATTTTGTGTGACAACAACTTTTTTGGCCGTAAACACGGCAATTTTGAAAAAAAAGAAAAAGATTAGCCTTTGTAAATGAAGTTTATATAGCTATTCAAAATTAATATTGAATACTACTTACATTCCGAATTTCTTTCAAATTTTATTTTCAATAAGCATATTTTTGTTGTTTTTGTATACAGGCTGGCTTCATCAAAATTGTTTTTGTATTATGAATTGTTTTTCTTTCCTGTATGGAATATGTACTCAGCATGTAATGTTGATACCGGTGTTATTTTTGCCATGTGTGTAATGTGTTAAAAAATAGTGCAGTGAATGTTTAATTGCTGCCGATAATTATCTGTGCTAGTGCTTGCAGCTGGAGTGGTTTGCTTCAGGAGAATTAGAACTTAATTTTATAGATAACGCGCTTTATTTATATTGTGCATAGTATTGAACACCTTGAGGTCTCAATCCAAGAGTCTGTTGGGGTCCAATTTCAACTCTCTTATCTATAAAAGTACAGACTCTGCATACGTGCGTATGTCTTTTTTTTTTTTTTTTTTCAAATACTGTGTACGAAAACCTTTTAGTTTAAAATGTATACATATATAAATGACAGAAACAGAGAAAAGCAAAATTAAATCTATAGAAACTAGCTAGAATATGTCATTTTTTGAGCATTTGCTAGTCATGTTTGTTGTTTTAACAAAATTTACTAAATAATTATTCACAAATAAAATCTATTTCGGTGTATGCATAAAATTTGGTAACTTTTTATCAGTGAAATCTGTAAAATTTTATGGTAAGAATGATGTTTTCTCACGAACTTTTTTTTTACCTTAAAGCGTGCTTTTTTTAGTAATTTCCCATTCAATATCAATTCTCAGTATATTTAAATAGTTTTTCACAACAGAAAATCTGGAATTTTATAATTTAAGACAAATTATTAGAATAGTTGTCTTCAAGGTATTTTTATAAATTCGTGAAAAGAACTAATAAAACCCCAGACCTCAAAGTGTTAATTTAATCTTAATTGTTTTAAAATCAATAGTACTGTTAGAAACTACATACTGGTACTTATAATTAAAAAAATAATGTTACAGCAAATTAATGCACACTGTACTCACATAAATATAATTATTTCTCCAGCAAAAAGAAAAAAAAATAATAATAAAAAAATGTTATTTATTTTTTCTTATAGATGTGGAATACTTGTTTAACTTGATGAATTGAAAACTATTAAGTTTCATGCAATAAAATAGTACAGATATTTTTAACACGATAACAAAAAGAATTTGTCATATAATTTCAAAAAAAAAGTTTCTTTAACGATCATCAACTGTATATTTTGAATAGTATAGCCGATGAATATCATGCTCCCAGTTGACCCAGTAATTAATTATTCATAAGGTGTGGCTATTATAATAATAATAAAAGCAGTCACAACTAAGACGATTGTACGAATAACAACACAACATTAAAAAAAGTGTTTGGATTTAAAGAGTAATTCCTCAAATTGCATTAAAAAAATATATATAGCATAATTTTACTTTTCGCATGCGAAAATTGCATACAATTTGATAAATATTCCCATTACACAGATAAAAAGACTATGAATGTATTTCGACATGCATATGTCCAGGAAGCACCTACAACAGCTAGACTGACGCATAGCGTTCACTCAAAATACTCGTACAAAACAACCGCGTACAAGAATAATTCTTGGGAAGTCCACTACAGCTGATCCGCTGGCTGCATACTCATTCAGCCGCCATTTATTTTAAGACTGGCTCTCCGATGAGATTGCCGTACATAAGGAACCTCTTTAACAAAGTGTATTTCGTATAAAATGAATACGAGAAATGAGAAAGAGGGTTGCGCAACAAAGTACGCTCCATCATAGGCACTACTCAGTCGAGAAACATACTTATTCTACATAGGGGGAACGACTGTTAATGTGTGTACTACTTGAAATGACTGCACAAAACGCTCCTTTATGGAGTACGTTACAGACATGTCTCCAAGTTTTTCTAGTGAAGAAGAGCGTTGAGTCTGAAAGGTAAAGCCTGAATCCTAGTGACCACAAGATGAAAGGTCTCCTGATGGTGTACATTCCAGCTTAGAGACTTTTATCTTCAAACAATTTCCCAAGGATACCTCTCTAGTCAGCCTGTCTGTATGCCTGACTGGTCATTCTACAAGCTTTTTTCCAAGACTGGCTGTCCGATGAGATTGTGGTACATAAGGACCCTCTCTAACAAACTGTATTTCGTATAAAATGACCACGAGACGAAAGAGGGTTCCACAATAAAGTACGCTCCATCAGAGGCATTACTCAGTTGAGCAAAAGACGTCTACATAATGAGCGACTGCTAATGTGTGTACTACTTGAAATTAGTGCACAAAACGCTTTTTTATGAAGTACGTTGCAGGCATGTTTCCAAACCTTCCTAGTCAAGAGGAGCCTTGTATGTTATAAATACTGAATCCCGGTGACCGCAAGATGAGAGGCCTCCTGACGGTGTACATTCCAGCACAGAGACTGTTATCTTCAAACAATTTCCCAAATATGTCTGGATGCCTGACTGGTAATCCCACAAACTTTTTTCGAAGATAGGCTGTCCGATGAGGCCTCCTACATACGGACTCTCTATTAAACTGCATTTCGCATAAAATGACCACAACAAAGAAGGTTGCGCAACAATGTACGCTCCATCATGGGCACTACTCAGTCGAGCAAGATCCTTCTACGTAAAGAACGACTGCTAATGTATGTACTTCTTGAAATTAGTTCACAAAACGCTGTTTTATGAAGTACTTTGCAGTCATGTTTCCAAGCCTTTCTAGACAATAAAAGCCTTGTATATTCTAAAGACTGAATCCTAGGGACCACAAAAAGAAAGGTCTCCTGATGATGTGCATTCCAGCATCGAGACTTTTATCTTCAAACAATTTCCCAAGGATGCCTCTCTGGTCAGCCTGTCTGGATGCCTGACTGGTCACTCCACAAGTTTTTTCCAAGACTGGCTGTCCGATGAGATTGTGGTACATAAGGACCCTCTCTAAGAAACTGTATTTCGTATAAAATGACCACGAGAAGAAAGAGGGTTCCACAATAAAGTACTCTCCATCAGAGGCATTACTCAGTTGAGCAAAAGACTTCTACGTAATGAGCGACTGCTAATCTGTGTACTACTTGAAATTAGTGCACAAAACGCTTTTTTATGAAGTACGTTGCAGGTATGTTTCCAAGCCTTCCTAGTCAAGAGGAGCCTTGTATATTATAAAGACTGAATCCTAGTGACTGCAAGAAGAAAGGCTTCCTGACGATGCACATTCCAGCACAGAGACTTTTATCTTCAAACAATTTACAAGGATGTCTGTATGCCTGACTTGTTATCCCGTAAACTACATTCCAAGACAGGCTGTCCGATGAGAACCTCCTACATAAGGACCCTCTCTATTAAACTGTATTTCGTATAAAATGACCACAACAAAGAGGGTTACGCAACAATGTACTCTCCATCATAGGCACTACTCAGTCGAGAAAGAGACTTATTCTACGTAGGCAAAGACTGCTAATTTGTGTACTACTTGAAATTAGTGCGCAAAACGCTGTTTTATGATGTACGTTGCAGGCATGTTCCCAACCCTTTCTAGTCAAGAAGAGCCTTGTGTATTATAAAGACAGGTTCTTAGTGAATTCTAAAAGAAAGGCCTCCTGACGATGTACATTCCAGCATAGAGACTTCAAAAAAATTCCCAAGGATGCCTGTACAACTAGTCTTCTGCTTACAGATTTTCTGCATAGTGATCTGCCGGCTGAAATTACCATAAAATGGCCACCAGGGAGAAGGTTGCCGTCCGACGTCCGTTCTAGTAAAGTATGTTTAGCTAAAGATATTCCTCGAAATCTGTCTGCCAAACAGAGGCTTTGTACATATGGACATTATTGAAGGTATATCAGCAGAAATTTATATATAATAAACATGAAAATGCTATCAAGCGAAGTGCGTCAAAGTATAGAATCTATCGTCTTTTAGGAACGTTTCTCTAAAACTAAAAACTTCTATCTATTGACAGTGGCCTGCCATCAGAATTTGTATTGAAGAAAGGAAGATACTTAACGAGGAACGTTCCTGTAAATATAGACACTTTTCTGAGCCTGTCTGCCTTACAATATGGTCAACCAGCTGAATTTTTTACGAAATGACCACATAAGGACAATGGTCATCTGCTTAATGAAGTATGTTCCAGTGTGTAATTACTTATGGACACTTACGTTCGATGAAGGACTTCTGTATAAGAATACATTGATAGTGATCTACTAATTTAAAGTGTGCTTAAGGAAGAAGTGCGTTTAACTATGTTCTGGGATAGAACTGTCCATCTACAGGCATCTCTTCAAGCCTCCCCATCTAGCAAGAGCCTTCTATGTACAGAGAATCCTAGTGGTCTGTCAACTAAACTTTGTATAAAGTGACTACAGGAACCATGGCTGTCGAACAAAATGCCTTCCAATGTAGAAATGTTAATCTACTGAACTTTTCCAAGCCTTTTTTGTGGAATTGGAGACTTCTACATAAGAAGTGATTGCTGGTAATGTACTAACTGAAATTCATATAAATGCCTTTATAAGCTTATCTGTTCAAGAGCTTTGCGCACGAGGACTAGTCGATGGTGGTGTACTGAATTTTTCATAAAGTGACCACAACAGTGAATGCTTCCTAACGAAATATGTTCCAGTACAGAAACGCTTAGTAACAAACAGTTGTCCAAGCTTTCTTGCTCATTAAGAGAAAATTCGTGGAAAATTACCACAGCCTGAAAGCTTCCCAAACAAATTCAGAGCGGCTTGTTACATGTGTACATACACGAAATTTACAATGCAGACAGGAATAGTCATAGTTTAATATTCGCTTTGTACAGGATTCTTATTTTGTTTTGACTGCGAATAATTTAATCTTAGGATTCGAATTTTTGTCATTTTTGAGTTAAATATGAGAGTCCGTTAGCTATCGCCAGATGTATCCTTTAACCTCTAAGACTGAAATATTGCTGGGAGCATGAAATTTGTTTATATATGTGTACTATATACATATTTTTTTAGTGTAAATATATTGTTATTGCAGCAGGCATAGATGTATATATAAAAGATTTTAAATATAATTTGAAATACAGTGAGAAAAATAACATTTAAAGAGTATTTTATCTTTTACAATATTTATAATTATGCATATATTAATTATGTATATATTATTTCTAATTTTTTTTTCATTTATGAAAGTACCATTTATTCAAAAGTATTTAGGTATATTTATATTCTTTTTTCCATTGTTATTTTTTATAACTTGAGCAGGATATTGTTAAATTCGTATAAAGTTATATAGGATAAATAATGCTTTTTAAGACGCATATATATATTATTAAAGCAGCATATATAATATTTGAAATGTAATTCGAAATATATTGAAAAAAAAGTAATTTTATGCGTTACAATATTTATAACTACGCATGTGTTAATTATTGATGACGAACTGCCATTTATTCAAAATGCAATGAAACACATTGTTATTTTTATAACTTGATCATTATATTAATAAGTTATAAAAATATGTATATAGAAAGATGTTATACATATGGTAAAGATATGTATATAGTATTACTTTTGCATTATACTTTATGGGTTTATTGATATATATTGATGTTGATTGAGTTGGTATAAAGTCAATAGTATCACTTATGCATATATTAATCATGTATATAGTATTTCTAATATTGTTTCATTCGCAGAACAGACATTTGTTCAAAATATGTTGGTACATTTATAATCGTTTCTCATTGTTATTTTTATAACATTATATTGATAAGTTGGTATAAATTTTATATGACATATAATGTGCAAATAAGTTATTACAGGTGCAAGCATAATTTTTTAAATGTAATTCGAAATACTGTTGGAAAAAATTGATAAATGACATTTTATGTATTTCGAACACTTATAATAATGCATATTTTAATTATGTATGTTATTTCTAAAATTGTTTCATTTACGGAAGTATCATCAAGATATATCTGTACATTTATAATCTGTATTTTTATAACTTGAACATTGTATTGATAAGCTGGTATAAAATAATATATCGTAAATAATGTGTAAATTAATAGGTAAAGCAGCATGTATGCATAAATGTGTTTGATATGTAACACGAAGTACAGTGGGAAAGAAATTAAGTGTAATTTTATACAATGAGAAACACAGTGGTGGAAAAAACATGTCAAATGTCATTTTTTGTGTTAACGATATTATTAGCAAGCATATATTAACTATGTATATGTTATTTCCAAAATTGTTTCATTTACGAAAGTACTATTTGTTCATAGTATGTTGGTACATTTATAATCTTTTCTCATTGTTACTTTTTTTAAATTGAATATTGTATTTATAAGATGGTATAAAGTGTTATTTTGTAAATGAATTATTAAAGTAGCTAGCCTATGCTTATAAAAATTTTTGAAATGTAATTCGAAAAACAATGAGAAAAATGTTGTCATTTTATGTGTTACAAGTATTTATAATAATGCATGTATTATTTATGTATGTGTTATTTCTAAAATTTTTTCATTTACGGAAGTCTCATTTGTAAATATGTTGGTATATTTATAATCTTTTCCCATGGCTATTTTTGTAACTTGAACTTTATAGTTATTAAGTTTGTAAAAATTGATGAAAGGAAAATAATGTCTTTCCTGAAACGACTTACAAAATCAGAAATGTTTTGATAATTTTAGGAAAAAACCTCGTAGTACAATATTTAGATTTTTTAAGGATTTTCCTGCAAAATATATTTAAAATTCTGTTTTAACATAAAAATTATATTCCATGTTGTGGACGATCCTATTGTTATCATTAAAAGAAATCTAAATTGCTCTATTATTATTTGAGAAAAAAGCAATATTTTTGTTACATTTATGCGCACATGTTTAAAATGATATCTTAAATCGCGCAAAATTCTTAACAGTAATGTAGAATGGATGTTATGTACTTCATTAAAATTGTACATTAATATATTTTTATTTGGAACTGATTTTGAAAAAAAAATAAATAAATAAAAATAAATTGATTTAGGAAGTGATAAAATTTGTACAGGCATTATTTACGAAAATTACATGTAATTACTTATCGGGAAAATAGTAATAAGCAATAATTGTCTATTTTTATAATTGCAAGTCATAGGTACTATGTCAAAGATAGTTTCCAAATTTAAATGAATGGTTAGATGCATGCAATTGCAGGGTCTAACCACTGTTAATTTAGCATATACCCAGCCATATGTTTAGTTAACGGTGCGCAAATGTTAACAAAGCATATGCTGAAAGTTTTGTAACCCAAAAAAATAATAAAAATAAACAGTTTTTGTACATTATATTTTTGGGCAGTTTAACGTATTTTCCTTTAAATGCGTTTTCTTTAAAAATAATAACCCCCCCCCCCCGGGGAAAAAGAACACTGAATGCGATAATTGCTTTGTGTGATAAAATATCTAAAGGGTGACAAATTCCGCCGTTTTAGTTTAACATCTTACGTCAAGTCTTCGCCAAGAGCTTCCGAGTACTGTACATACGTTCAGTCTTTAAAAGAAAAAAAAAGATGTACTTAAAAAACTATTAAAATTTAAACGTTTTTAAGAAGTATTTAAAAAAATTTAGTTACTATATTAAAAACATAATGAATAATAAAATTGTACATATATTATTTAAAAAATTAACTTTGAAACATATAGTAATATAAAGAAAAATATTTTAAAAACTGAATAAAATTTTTGTTAATATTTTGTTTGAATAAAGTATTTGTTTTTGTTCCATGTTAACTAATAAATAAAGGAGAGTGACGTCAGAAGGAGCAAACCCATTGGTCAGTTTTGCCTATCAAAAGGCACATAGAACCAGTATCCAATAATGATATCAAGCTAATTAAACTATCTGGATGCTCTCTCTTTGCCGAGCATCGTACTATGTATGCTCACGAGAAGTGGATCCCGACGGCGTGACGTGCAAACACGGTCGTTATGCTGGTATGCATGTTGCAATGCTGCAAGCGGGCGTCCTGTCTGGTGATGTGTTTAAATCGCAAAAAGGCCGGACCCCCTTCCTTCACTAAATTTTTAAGAGACCAACACTGTGTCCCAGTGTTTCTGTTTCCTTCTCTGTACGGCAGGTATGGACAACATTTCAAAAGTTGTTGGCCAAACTATAAGATGTTCGCGAAGTCGCGGGCCGTATAATTGAGATTTATGTGGGAATTTTGAATGGTTTATTTAGGTTCTAATACGGGTTTTGATGTGTTCCTTAGCCCGGATCAAAAGCCGTGGCGGGCCACAGATTGCCCACATATGCTCTACGACAAGCAAGAAATTTTTATACAGCCAAACCTCGTTAGTACGTCATTACTCAGCGGAGTTTATTCAATGCAAAACAAAGTAATAAATGTTTACATAAGTCTGCCTGTGATTGGCTTACATTATAAATGCGGGAAATACCAATTTAAATGGATGAAATGTATGGCAGATCAAGGAAATGATAAGTAAAGACGCTACGTATTCATTATTATTTATTTTACAATCCGTCACATTGAACCTGTCGTCGAACGGAACACTCTAAACCCCTTAGACCACCTTGAAAGATTTTTTTTCAATAGACCCCCTAATTCTTTTAATACCTAAAAGATCCAAAATGCATGAAGTTGAAGGATACTTGAATAATAAAAAAAAACTATTTCATATCTTTTACAGAATTTAATGTAATTTTAACATATACAGTGTGCCCGCTAAAGTCCGTTTTTACCCCAATCATTTCCGAATGGTAAGAGCTATAGTCATAGAAATTGGGTCTAAGTATAGTAACGTTGCTATGCGTTACGGGGGGGAGGGTTGGGGGACGCTTGCAGTGCCACCAGGTTGGCTATATTTGGAGTGAACGTTCTTATCTTAAGAACGGTTCGAGACACTAGAAAAAAATGAAATTACAAAAATGTTCAGCATCGCCGATTTATTAATGAAAGACATCTTGATCACATTAATGTTAAAAACTGAAGCCGTAAACTGCAAGGCGTAAAAATGCATTACTGCTATTTTCCCAGCGTGTCATATTGTACAACTTCGATCAAAATTTGCAAACCAGCCTCGGCTTTAGATACGTGAATTAAACAGCTAATGCAAATCTGTATTATATTTATAAATAGTAAAACGGATATTATTATCTATCAATTCCTTAAAAATTAACTAAAAATTTTTAAAACAGAAAAGTTTATCATCGACCCCCAATAAACCCTTGGAACACTATAGACCCCCTTCATGGTACCCCAAGGGTTCCACCTGAACCCCGTTGGGAAATCGCTGCTCTAAACGAAGAATACTCCTGTAACAATTCCTAAAATGGGTTAGTAAGGCAAGCAATCTCTTGCAAGGGAAAATATTGAAAGTTTTTGGGTGGATAACCTTGACAAAGTCATGGGGACAGGGATTTGTATATAGTACTCTTAAAAGGGACGTGTTTGAACGGAGCGACTGAAAAAATAGCGATGCATTGAGAAGGGTTACACTATGCGAAAAGGCGCGCTCAAAAGATCGAGACTTCTGAAAGATGACGTGATATGAAGAGTGACGTCGTATCCAGGTGACTTACTAACGAGGTTTGACTGCATTCACAAATTCTTATGAAAATGGGAGCGAAGCCGCACCTAATTCCTTTCAGAAAACGAAGAGTGGCCAGATTTCCACGAAAATAATTAATAATACTTCCGGTAAAAAGTTAATAAACAAAATCTTGCCGCAGGGCACAACCCTTATTGAAAGCCGTTGAGAATTTTCATTGTCTTCCTAAAATTCCAGTACCACATTTGTTTCACCATACCGAAATCACGATGACTCAAATATCCCAGTGCCTACTAAGACATTTGGCGGTTTATGTGATTGTTTGTTTTTCTGGAGAGCTTTCCGCCTTAATTTCGATACTCCTCAGAAGAAAGTACTTCTGAATATTTGCACCTCTCGGAAACTGCTAGCAACAAGGACTTTCGGAACCACGGATTCTGAAATCCTGTTTCTTGCCATGTACCACCGTGTACATGGGGTGTCTAATATTCATAGACACCCCATGTACAAGGTGGTTCTTAGTGCACGTCCGATTCAAGCCCGCAACCTCCACGTTACAAGTCCAATGCCTTAACCACTCATCTACCACGGACTTCAAGTTTATTTGTATAGGAGGCAATACTAGTCAACCTATTAGCTGTCTCCATAATGAAGAGACCTGTATTCCGGGCGAATAATTGGTCAAGTGGCCACACTTAGACCAAAAAAGTTTACGTGTTTATTAAGAATCGAAAAAAAAATTCGTGAGTTTGTCATTGATCCTATCATCCAAACTTGACCCTGTTTACATGGAACTGCCCTGAACAAACGCCCTTTTGGATAGATATTCTGTGGCTTCATTGCCTTCTTTTTTTTCTTCTTCTACATGCATTGCTAAACATACATGCATTTAAAACGAATTTCAATGCATTGATATAAAGTCCTCTTTTTCGAAACCAGTTAAAAACTGTGTTTTATTGTTTCATTCCGTAGGGAATTTCACTGGAACTCTTAAACAAAAATAGATCACATAAATACATTTAACAAAATTTAAATAAGTTTTCTTTCTACTAAGAACAATCATAAAAATGGATCGCTGCTTCTGGTGATTCGACGATTTCAATGTCTTCTTCCTTATTTTTTTTCTTTTTTGTTTAATGTATGTTCGAACATACGTGCATTTTTTAAAAAAGGACATTTCGAAAAACTGACAACCTCCTTTTTGAAATTAGTTAAAAATTCTATTTTGTTGTTTTCACACCGTGGGGAATTTAACGATCACTATACTACCTATAATGGGGTTTTCAACGTCTTATTTGAAATAATACTCCAAAAATAAGTAAATAAATTAGGCCTCCTCTAACCTCAATCATTTGACGCGTTTGTTGTATTTTGCTACAGTGAGTGTGATTGTTGAGTTTTTTTCAAACTTTTCTATTTAAAGCCAATAGCATAAAAAAGAATGTTTGCGTCACAGAAAATAAAATATATTTAGACTGCCGTAGAGAGAAGAAGAAAGGGTGACTGTTTTCATTCAAATTCGTGAATTTCTCAGTCAATTCGTATCGGTGCTTTGAATTTATAAATAATAATGATGATAATAAGCTTCCTTACTCATTTGCCTGTTATTTAATATTATCCAGTGTATGAGACGTGGTTAAAAAACATTCAAAAACAGTAGAGTTTAATTAAATTCATACACCATAAAAATGACGAAAGCAAAGGAAGTTCTCGGTGTAACAAGGTGTTCTTTTAACGAAACTGAAGCATTTAAAACTGAAAAGTGGAAAAAAAAGGGAGGGAATGAAAATATTTTAAACAGGGGTTTAGCCAGAGGGTGGCTGATGGGACTTCAGCCACCCCTAAATGAGTAATGGTAGGATATCTAGAAAATTATGTATTCATGGATAAACTTGAAAGTTGCCTCTTATATCCCCATGTTATATTTGAAGTTAAAAGTCAGGGGTAGTGTCTCAGAAAGATACTCTATTTTAACGCTTCAAGCTGCTGCGACGTAAAATTCCGTTCTCTCAGTTCCAGTTTTCCCTGTAATGCACCTACAATTTATATTATTAACAACACACAGGTATCATAAAATATATTTTAATTTCAAAGCTTATAATAACATTAATTGCTTTTTTTTCTCTAATTACGAATCCTCCTACTAAAATTTCTTTCATCTTTATCATTTCAAAGCTTCTTTAAAATTGAACCTTGAAAATAACTTCTTATTATTTGCCCGTTCCCAATACGTTCAGAGGGTTAATGTGGACCCACTTCTACATTATACCAGCATGCAAATTACGACGGTAATACATATTTTTCCGGTTAGCTGGGTGGGCCTTTTCAGCCCCACCCAGCTAACCTGCAGAGGGCCCTGCAAAAAAAAAAAAAAAAAAAAAAAACGACATACGAAAAAACACGACTCTAGTAGTCCCCTATTGTAGTGAATCCCCCCCCCAAGCCTTCGGGAAAATTCTACCACAACGAATGAACAGCTGGAAAAATCGTCACTGTTTAAAAGCTGGAAAATAGTGAATCAACCCGATATCTAGAAGGCTGTATTGAGTCCAATATTACTCTGTCATTATTAAGTAATAATACGCTTATTTTTGGTCAGCCGTAGTCTGTTCAGTCCGTAAGGAAGGGTCATTCCATAACTAAAATATCCCCAGCTCATGCAATGATAATCTAGCGGAATTTGAGAATTTTAAAACTCTTTAAAAGCCGTGAATCGAGAAAATGGTGCACTGCGATGTATAATTCTGTACCTCAGAACCAGACGAACGTTAAGTTCATATAACAATTTTCAGGTTAAAGCGTTGACTCTAAACGAAATACCTATCAATGGGTTAAGTAAACTCAAATTTGAAACATAATGTCAATAACTTTTTGTTGACTGATTCAATTATTAGCTCTGCAACCAGACCTACAGTTCATTTCTTACAGTTTTGGTGCCCTCCTGAAAAGTTAGTCTAGTGTGACTTACGTTAATCTGGTTCTGAGGTACAGAATTTCTTCCTCCCTTTGAGCATAGAATGAAACAAAATGCCTCTGTCAGGTGATCAGCCTGACACGAAGCCCCCAGCGTTGAATGGAATTTATCGTTGTGACTTCACTTTTCAACCAACACGTGACCCTCGACGAATTAACTGCAACGGCAAGGTCTGTTGACCCTAAATGCTTCAATCTGATTGGTCTAAATTTATATTTTCCACCCATACGTATCTGAAATAGCCTCGTATCGATATCGTCCATTCCCAAGCAAGCTGGGGCCTCATTTTATCGCCCCACTCAACCGATGAAAGGCCGAGTCAAACCTTGCCTTTAGGCTTCAGGAGCTAGCGTACTCATACGTATTTCTATACATAGGGTGTAATTACTTCTGCATTAGTCTTCTGATAGAGTTAAAAAACTAAATCCCATAGACACCAAAATCAATATCCGTCGTGCGACGGTGGTCTTTAATATACATACCCAATATGAGCTCAAATGGTCGAATGCACCATTACCCTGCTAAAGATGCGACGAAAACGCGTCGACGCAGATCATCTGCCCGCAAATTATGTCGTCATAAAATGCCGACGTGAACGAAATATCAGTTCACTGGTAAAAAAAAAAAAAATAAAAAAAAAAAAAACTATGTTCTCAAAAAAAGTGGCGCTATGCATTATTGGTAAATTTAGTTAACGTGACAACTGCCGTACAGGATGTAATGCTCGCTCACAGGCCTGAAAGAACCACTAGTTCAGACGATTGATTATCCTACCATATAGTTACGCTGATCCCCTCACTGACAATTCCGGGTAACCATTCCCAGATAGAGCTTTGACCACCATGACACCGAAAAGATTCGTTTAAAATCTTTTTTTTCTAGATTTTAGAGTTATTTTTCTTTAAACACTTATTTTTCTAAATAAAATGATTTCGTCTGCTTGAAGCACTCATATAAGAAGGAATGTTCGCAGCGAATCAAAATTTTTCGGATACAGAAAGTTTTCGTACGTTTTCAGAAGAAAATGCAATTTCGATTTGAGAATATATAATAAAAATTGAATTTTTTTATTTTAGGTGGACGAAGATTAAATATATTGAGTGTAAATGTTTCCTCTAGCTCTCGTTGTAATTCCCTCCACAAAACGGGCTTTATTTTCTAGTTTCTACATATTTAGATCGGTTTCATACCTGAAAGTTGCTTTTTCCGTATATTTCTTACACAGTCATGTTCTTGACTCCAAAATTTACTATAATCAAATTGGAAATATGAGGGATAAATAATAATAAGTATAATGAGTGGTCCAATTTTTGCAATAACTGATTTTTATGACAGTTTTCTTTCAAAGTAGTATGCCCATCCATTGGAAAATGATGTACAGCTGCGGAAAAAAAAAGTCCCACTTGTACTTTTTTCGGCCATCGTTCGTCGTACAGCACAGTTACAGATGCCAGTCGTTTACGATTGACGTACACTTTAATTTGCGATGCATAAAAATTGCATAAGGGGCCATCTAGATATTAAAATTCGCCCCAACTTTTTTTTCCCAATAGCAACCTCTAGATTTCCCTTCATATTTCAAAAATTTAGCTCATTTTAACCCAGGATACCAATTTTCAATAAATTTGAACTGAAAATGAGTAAGTTATGAGCACCCAAAATCCCTCTCCCCCTATGTTAAAATATTTTTTCATACTTTAATTCATATATCATATAATATTGATAATAAGAAGCTGACTTTTATACGTACTATTACAACTAAACGACCCAAACATAATTTACTATTATTACAGTTTTTAATAAAATATTAATATGAATTATGAATTATTAAATTAATATTAAAAAAAATTATGAATAGCAACCTAGACAAATATGTATTGAAATAGATGCAAAAAGTGATTTTACATGGCTGTGCAAACTTTCAAATTTTTACGTTCAGTAGTTTAATTTATATTAAATAAAATGTGTTATTTTCATGAGTTAAGGGATCATATATAAATTTAATAAGTGACAAATTTTTTTAATTGCGTAAAATAAACATAAATTAGATTTTTTTGAGCAAAAACAGTAGAAGATAGCGGTATTTTAAAACTATCAAATTTTGAAACAAATAAATCAGAGGATTTTACATTTTGATGGAGATTCTATAAAGCGTCTATTGTTGCGTCCGCTACCATATCCCACCA
Organism: Cheiracanthium punctorium; assembly: GCA_038373885.1. Classification (NCBI taxonomy): domain Eukaryota; kingdom Metazoa; phylum Arthropoda; class Arachnida; order Araneae; family Cheiracanthiidae; genus Cheiracanthium; species Cheiracanthium punctorium. Next base: position 103,901 of record JAWZYV010013157.1, on the reverse strand, counting down.
AATAAAATGTTTTCCATGTATAGAATTATATGCAGTAGATGTATGTCTTCCAAAACAACGTCCTATTTCTGAAAAACTAACAATTTGACATTTTTTAATATTGGAAACATCAGGTCTTTGAACTTCCCCATACTCAAACATACAAAATTACGTTTTTCTCTCTAAATTTTCATCTGACTATAAATTAAAATACCGCCAAAAGTTTTATAAAAATATTGCACATTGCGGACGATAATTTTAAATGAAGAATGTGAAATAACAATCACAGTGATAATATTGGGTCGGCAAAAAAAGTAATTGCGTTTTTTTTACGTGAAATTCAAACAAATAAATTTTCAATCATGAAACCATTCTTCAAGTTCAACCGTAGCTGAGTAACATTCATGATTTAGTCAGAAGAATAGAGAACAGAGCCTTTCACTCCTGGTTAGTGGCGCACACAGGATTTTCTCTTGGAGGGGGTCCAGCCCGTGACACCAACCAACACGACTGATATTGTGTGTGGGGGGGCAGATGGTGCAAAGCACGTGGGTAGCCAAATTTAAGGGTGCGTAGAAGAAAAATTTAACAATAAGCTTTGCAAAAGAGGATTGCCTCTTTTAATTTGCCCGTGGGCGGATGGCGATCAAGAAACGGTTCTGTCAACCACTGGAAAAAATGCGGAAGAAAATGTTTTATCGTGACCATTTTTTATAGACTGTTCCGCTCTTCAATTTTCTTGCATGGTTTTCAATTGATTTTTATTAATTTTTCTTAACTGGTAAAAACAAGAATTTCCTGGTAACGTGTAACATAGAACGTGTGTTAAAATGGCAAGAATTACATGATGATTTTGCGAAGTAAAGTTTTTAGCTCTTATGGGAGGGGTCCAGACCCCCTGGACCCCTCTCTTGTGTGTGCTAATGCTCCTGGAAACATTTCACCTGTCTAAGAGAACCTTCAAGAGAAATACTCAATAACAATTTCAAAATTAGGAAGTTTTTCAAAATCGTGAGTAGTGTTTTTGCAGTTTTCCTTTAAATCATGTGTACGAACCTAGGAAGTTAGTGACTCACGGGTCATTTGAATCATTGACTAAATATTCTAAATTCTACGACTGATATTCTTAGTACAAAATTATTTAAGACTAGAAAAAGTATTTTCCGTGAAAATAATATTTATTTCTTTTAATTCTCGCGAGCGAAATGAATGAAAGGCGAAAACTTCGGAACTACAAATAGCTTTTCTCAATTTGCAGAAAGTCCCTTAAAATCGCGTAAAAAATAAGTCGAAATATCTCCAGAAATTATATTAGGAAATTGGTGAAAATTTATATTTAGGGAAATTTGAAGGTTTTCTTTCGTTTAAAAAAGTCAAAATACAGTATTGCCATTGAGAAAAACGAAGTTGATGCAGAATTAAATATGAAGACAGCCCCGTATGCAAATTAAATTAATAATAAATTAAAGTATGCGTTATTTGAAAACGAATGGTATATATATAACTTTTCTGTACGACGAACGACGGCGAATTAAAAAGCAAGTGGGACTTTTTTTTTCCGCAGCTCTACATAGCATTTATACTTCTTTCACAAAAGCATGAAAAATATCCAAGTTTTAAGACGGTCTGCATGGACAGTCATAGTTTAAAGTGCCTTTTATTAGAGACGTTCATCCATTTCAGTCACAATACAGAGTGTCTACAAAACTTTCACAGGATAGTTAGAAACAATTCAGTTACAAACTTTGGTATGGCCAAGCAGGAAATAGTAAGAGCTCGACCCATTTTACAGCTGCTGATGATCACGCTCTTAGTGTGCGGTGATTCTCAAACTTTTTGCAATCGGGGAGCATTTAGAATGCTATAATTTTTTGTAGACTCACTGTGCATAAATTTCTGATAAATTTGTAAAAGTAATTAATTCAGTATTGAAAAGAAATAGGTAAATAAAAAATAAATAAATAAAGTGATGAAAACATTAAAATTAAATAGGGTTTAACCCTTTATGCCTCAGCGGGAGTTCAAAGTACCATCAGTAAAATTCCTTACTGGGACATAAATCTAAAGGGAATGCTCAGCGAGGTCTTTAATTTCCTGTACTTAAGCATTAATTTAATATGACATGTTTGTAATGCAAAAACATTAGATAATAGAAGTTCCTAATATTACATAAAGTTTCACACTTTCGTTTATAAAATAATGTAATTTGGGACATAAAAGAAAAAGTTTATCCATTCTTGTTTTTATGAAAAATTACGTTGGAGCATCTATTTGAAAAATCCCCTTAACAATAAAGATTTCCTCTCTTTGTACACTTAATTGTGCTGAGGCTATAGAGAATCCCAAATTCCAGAAATAGGATGTGAAAACTTGTACAATCGTCAAACCCATTTCAAGCCTTTGCAACATATATTCGTATGTATGAAAATCGTAAAAGCTTCAAGAAACTGGGCCGGGCCAAAGCAAAATGCTGAAAGTGCAAATGAATTTCGGCAATCGGATGATATCGGTACACACCCCTCTCTGGTACTACAGGGTCTTGGAGGAACGAATAGTTAACAAGGAGTAGTATCCGCTAGTTCTTCTATGGGGAGAAAATGAAGTAACTGTACGCGTAGCCGTGGGGAGAGTGGCTCGATAAATCTGGCATACCATCCTAGGGCTCTTTAACTCCGAGCCACGCCTCCCAAAGCTACGTGTAGAGTTATTTCATTTCCTCCCCATAGAAGAAGTAGTGGACGCAGGAAAAACCGGTTACAGTTGTGGCTTCACTTTTTCCCCCTCATGTCTCCTCCATATTATTTTCTCCTCCAAGTACAGGGTACTACTTATCAAAACAACCAGACCTCAGAATATGTAAACAGGCCCCTCCCCCACACCCTATCTCCTTGAAAGGGAGAAAAAACTGAGTTCGGTTTAGTCGTGGACACGCCTGTGCGTTTTAGGTGAACACGTGTACATAACGAGTCCTATTTTCTTTGAGTTTCATCGGGTCCAGGAAAGAAATGAAGCCAATAAATAATAACTCTTTTATATGAATTTTATTAATGATAGGTCTGTGAAACGAAAAGCACAAAACAAACGTGCACAAAACAAATGTACACAATCAATAGAACTTGACGAGTGGGGACGATTGAAACAAGAACGTTCCAGCTTCTCTGAGTCAAAATTTATGTTAAAAACCGACATTATGAGATGTAGCGAAACGGCCACAAAATCCGCGTCGGCGGCCCTTCATCCTCCGCTGCAAGCAATAGGTCATACTCCTCACTCGACGCAACGAATTTTTCGATCCTTTAACTTTCGATTCGGCATCATTCCACTTTGGATGTTGATGATACATAGGCAAAGGTACTTGTACTTGAAAAAGGTACTTGTATAATGTTGATTAAATAAACATGTTTTAGAAATTAAATTTTTGCTCGCTTTCCTCACTTTTTAGGCATGCTAACATTTTCATCAATAGACATGAAAACTCCGGGAAAAGTCTGAAAATGAGTTTAATAAATTCACAATTTTTCATGGGCGGCTCGTCACGTGAGCATGGTGAAGCACTACTACCACTAATATCACCTAAACCCTTAGTTTTCTTCTTCCCTAATTCAGATGTCAGTTAGTTATCGGTATTCCGCCAAATCATTTTTAATTTTTAACAAAACCCTTTTACTCAAATTTGCTTTTTTTTCCTTGGTATGTAACAACCAAATTGCGAATTTGCTTCACCTGCTCTCCTAGCCCCTTGGGTACAGATTTATTTCAAGAAGTTTCTGCATTTCTAGCGGAGGCCAGGTCTAGCCAAAAATGGACCTAAATTGGACACCCTGACTCAACAAACTCAACAGCTATAAGTCATTCTTGCCACGAGCAAGAACGCGAATGTTTAATTTTGCCCTAGTTTAACTAAACGCACTCGTCACCCGCTATCCCTAGAAGCACACCTAGTTCAAAAGACGCCTTTTGCACAGCTCGTTCAAAAAACGTTAAAAACGCGTCTTTTGAACGTCAATTCAACGTGCTTTGAACGTTTCTTGAACTAGTTGAGCCAATAGAGTACTTGGACAAAGCAAGTGCACGACGCAGCAGAGTCGTGCAGTGTACTCAAGGGGCTTAAGCCACGAGCCGCCAGCACAACTTTCTCTAAACAGAAGTCTAAAAAAAGAATCGCGAAGCTCCCACCACCTGCATATGTAAGCACGAAATCTCAAGCACTTGCCACCCGGGCTTAAGGCAACCCAAGCAAGCCAGCTGAGCGGCGCTGTATTCCGGTGGACCTCGTAGATTCGCCCGCTTCCTTCGAGCGCGGGACTGCTGCGGTCACGTGCGCATCCGAGTGCCGAGGCTTGGTGTCGGAGACGGGCCATGTCTAGCAACACCCGACCCCCATTCGGTGGTGGTTCCAATTTTGTGCACGTGCGCAGCTGGACTCCCTCTCGCCCTGCTTCGCTGTTGGGGACAGGGCAAGGAGGGGGGTGGTGTTTTGAATCTATAATGAAGTAGTCAAAAGGTTGTAAGGATTTTGTTAAAAGGTGCTTTACGTTTCGAGTGTGACGTAAGACTTAGCCTTCTTCAGCAGTGAAATCTCCAACTAGGCTGGAAGCGAGAACTGAGTGACTGGTCCTTTTACTGCTGAAGAAGGGTGGGAATATTCGAAACGTAAATGCACTTCTTATTTCTGTGTGTGTGTGCTTTCTCAATATTCTTTATTTATTTACTGTTATCTTATACACCTATTCCTCGAGACATGGCGATCATTTTTGTGTGATGTTATTTTCTGGCCTCTGTAACTTAGTTACATCAAGTGTAATCCATCAATCAAAGATTCGAGTAACGCACAAGCATCACTTATCGAGTAAAAAAAAATAAATAAAAAAGGTGATATTACCATTCGGACACCACAAAGTGATGTCTTTTTTCCGTTAAGTCAACATTTCGTTTTGCCAAAAAAGGGAAACTAATCATGGGAAATTTGGGCATCAACGTGATTTTATACACACAGGTGCTAGGTTTGAGAACATTTCCTAAAAGACTTATCCTATGGGTTGTAGGGGGGAAGGGGGTGGGAACAATCTTTTCATATGTCCCGCCTGATCTCACAGAAACAAAAAAGCGATATCCTTAAAATTCTTCCAGTGAAATATAGCACTCCCGAACAACTAAAAATCAGTTTCAGGCATTTTGAACGTCGCCTTTCAGAGAGGGGGTGGGGGGGGAGCAGTGCAGGAACGGGATCTCGACTTATGTCATTTGAAAGAAAACAATACTGCAATAGTGCTATAGAATTTAGCAATTTCTAGCAAAAAATTTAGATATCGCCCAGATTGATTCAGTTTTGAAAACTTGCTTTTAGGTCTTATTTCTGGATTTTTATTATTATTTCTGAATGAGTCTGGTTTCAAACTCTCTTCTCACTCAAACATAGGGGCCATCAAACTAGAACTGTTATACAACAACAGTCTTCTTAAGCCCTTGTTCTCGGGCTCTGCCTTAAGGCTGGATTAAAATTCTTTTCTTTAATTCATATGCAGGAGGCGTCCATCTAGAAATGTTTTCCAAACCTGTGTTCTTAAGCCGTTGTTTTCGTCTAAATGTTGAGATCGAATGTAGCGTGAGTCCATTTCGCCATATTCCATGGCCGTGTTCTGAAATCCTTGTTTTTGTAGTAAGGTAGTTTTCGAGTTCTCGATGGAATAAAGGGTGCGTACACCAGGATGTGTTAAACTATGACCGTATTCTTAAACCGTTGTTTTCGTCTTACGCTTGGGTTAAAATGCAGCGTGCGTCGTTTTCCTGGTATTCCACGGCCTTGTTCTTATACCTATGTTTTTGTCTTGAAGCAGTTTTCAAATTCTAAATGCAATACAGGAAGTGTTAAACTTAAAGTGTTCTTAAACCATTGTTTTAGGCTTCACGTTGTATTAGAGTGCAGGGAGCGCCCATTTTCTTATTGTGAGCATGAATATCGGAATTGTGTGCTTCGTGCGAAGCCCGCTTATAAATCCACGTCAAAAGAACAACACAAGTGGAGGGGTGCCCTCCGTGAGGGTCTTTCTTAGGGGTCCTAACCCGTATTTACGCTAAGTTTCGGAGAAAACCACAGAAAAATCCGAACGGTTAGGTTGACGGATGAGCGATGGGACCCGAACACAGGACCGTACCACTTCCCCCGTCAGCCATTTCCAGTGACTTAACCACTGTGCCATGGTGAAGCGTCCATGTAGTATTTTACTATACCCTGTTCTTAAACCGTGGTTTTTAGCTGTTGTTTCTGGCTTTTGGCTGAGATGAAAATATTTTTTTTCAATTCGATTGCAGGGAGTGCCCTTTCCGCAGCATCTGAGTGCAAGAAGCTACTATGTGATTTTTTTCTTAAACTCCGGCCGCTTTCGTAAGCGCCTAACGAGTTGCACTCGTTCAACGAGTTTCTATCTAACGTGTTCGTAAAGGAAACGGCGTGCATCCAGTTTAAAAACTAGAGCGTTCGTATAAAAAACTGAATGCGATTAGTACCAATATGTAATTATTTTCGACCGATATGAAATTATTTTCTTTAATTGGAATTACAAGAGCGTTCATCTAGAAAGTTCTTTCCAAACCTCTGTTCTTAAACCGCTATTTTCGTATCAAAGTTGGGTGAGAATGTAGCGTGGGTCCATTTCGAGGTATTTTATGGCCATGTCCTTAAACCGTACTTTATCTCTTTAGGCCGGGATTGAATTCTTTTCTTTAATTCGAATGCTGGGGGGGTTCATCCAGAAAGTGTTTTCCAAAGCTGTGTTCTTAAACCGTTAATTTCATCAAAAGGTTTGGTTCAATTGCAGCGTGCGCCTTTTGAAAAGTATTCTATGGCCCTGTTGTTAAACTGTTCTTTTCACTTGGGGAAGTTTTCGAATTAACTTTTCATTGGAATACAGGGTGGATTCTTCCGGAATTCTTAAACTGTGACCATGTTCTTAAACCGTTTTCGGTTGCATTCTAGATTAAAATGCCGGGAGCGCCCATGAAAATGTTCTCTGAAACTGTGTTCTTAAACTTATGTGTTTGGGTTTCGGCTGGAGAAAAATTCTTTTCTCTAAATGGAATGCAGGGGGCGTCAATATAGAAAGGAACTCCAATCCTGTGTTCTTAAACTATTGTTTTCTTGTAAGGTTTGGTTCGAATGAAGCGTCCAGCTATTTTGAAATATTCTATGGCCTTGTTCTTAAAACGTAGATTTTCGTTTTAGGCTGGTTTGAAATTCTTTTCTTAAATTCGATTCCAAGTGAGGGTGGTTCATTTAGAAAAGTTTTCGAAACTTATGTCGTTTTCGTCTCAAGGCTGTGCTCGAATGCTGCATACATCCGTTTAGCAATATTCCATGGCCTTATTCTTAAATTATTTTTGTCTTGATGTGGTTTTCGAATTCTGAATGGAGTACAGGGTGCGTTCACCTTTCAATCTTAAACTGATAACGCGTTCTTAAACCGTTATTTTCCCCTTAAGGTTGGGTTCAAATGAACCGTCCCTTATTTAGGTCGAGATTCAAGTGAAACACAATTCGAACGTTTTCCGCATCGAACAGGGGAAACTTCGAAAGATATCAATGTTTCTTATTCAACTGAAACAAAACAATCGTGTTTTGATCACGTGACTGCGCGATAGGTTTGTTCATTGGAAGCATTCTGGGGACTGAACTGGGAACTGGGGACTGAAAAACGTTCGATTCGAACTCGATCGCGCGCGTTTCACTTGAATCTCGCCCTTAGACGTGTTATATGCCCGTGTTCTTAAACCGCCGTTTTTCAGTTAAGGCTAGGATGAAATTCTTTTATTAAATTCGATTCCAGGGGAGGGGGTCCATTTAAAGAACTGTATTCTTAAACCGTTGTTTTCGTCTTAAGATTAGGTTCGATTGTCGCGTGCGTCCATTTCGCGGTATTCTGGCCGTGTTCTTAAACCGTCCTTTCTGTGTTTCCCCTGGGTTGAAAACCGTTTCTTTAGTTCGAATGAAGGGCCGTCAATCCAGAAAGGCTTTCCAGACATGCGTTCTTTAAAAGCTGTTTCTGTCTGAAGGTTGGTCTGTAATTTCGCATTGTTCTATGGCCGTGTTCTTAAACTTTTTTGGGGGTATTTAGGCTAGGTTCTTAAACCGTTGTGTTTAGATTTAGTCTGAGATGAAAGTCTTCTCTTAAATTCGAATGCAAGGGCGTCAATCTAGAAAGGATTTCCAAATCTGTGTTCTTGAACCGTTATTTTCTTAAGGCTACGTTAAAATGCAGTGTGCTTCCATTTCCCAGTTTTCCATGGCCGTGTTCTTAAATCGTTGTTTTCTTCTTAAGATTGAGTTCGAATGCACTGTGCATCTATTTCGCAGTATATTATTTTCTTAAATTGGATTCCAGGAGGTAATGGTCTCCATTTAAAAAGGTTTTTCCCAAAATATGTTCTTAAACTGCTGTTTTCGTCTCAAGGATGGGTTCGAATGCAGCGTGTGTCCATTTCGCTGTATAATTTTGCCTGGTTCTTAAGCTGTTGTTTCTGGCTTTTGGCTGGGATTAAAATATTTTTTTCAATTCGATTGCAGGGAGCGCCCTTTCTGCAGCATCTGCGTTAAAATGCAAGGAGCTACCATGTAATTTTTTTCTTAAACTCCGGCCGCTTTCGTAACGCCAAACGAGTTGCACTCGTTCAACGAGTTTCTGTCTAAGCTGTCTAAGGAAACTGAGTGCATTCAGTTTAAAAACTAGAGCGTTCGTATTAAAAACTGAGTGCGATTAGTTTCAAACGAAGTAAACTGAAAGCGGATCAGGTTTGTTACGGTGTTTAGAAGATACACTTGCTGCACGTTGTTGCTGTTTTCGAATGGCGTCCGTTGTTATGGAAAAGTATGTTGTTGTGAAAAGTATTTTACGTTTCCTAAAGCTGCAAATATTATTTTTTCTAAGAGGAAATTCATGCGTACGTTAGAAAATGCTACGAAGGCACATAATTTTTCAGAGGTAATCATTTTCTTCTATTTTTCATTTTCGTAAATTCAAAAATGCATATTTTAGTATTGAGATTGAAGTTGATTAAAACCGTTATTTGCGAAATTTGAACTTCTCTTGCTAAATACTTTTGAAAAAAGGAAGTTGAAATTTCTAAATTTTGATCGGTGCACTTCAATTATAGCCACCCTTTCTTTTAAAAATCCTGTTGATTTTATATTGAGTATGTACTAAAAACTCTCCTCAGCAAAATTAACGCATTCGCGAATTGTAAACAAACTCTTCTCCTAGGCGACGAAACTAAATAAATTGAAGTTGTTCGTAAAGTCAAAAGAAACTGATAACCACTGACAGCACTAAACACACGCATTCCAGTTTTCTTACGAAAACTCGTGCAACGAGTTTGTCGTTTACGAATGCAGCCAATACTTTTAAACTTTTCTTTTTGGGTTTAGGAGGGAATGAAATTGTTTTCTTTCGTTCGATTGCAGATGCGGCCATCTAGAAAGGATTTTCCAAAGTTGTGTTCTTAAACAGTTGGTTTCTTGTTAACCCATTAACATCCAGCATCCTATTTTATGGGCGGTCGCAAAAAGTGTAAATCGCAAAAATATTCATTCATTTTTTTTCTTTTTTCATTTCTCGGATAAAAAATCTGATTTTTCACAAAATAGTCAGTGAAAACAAAGTGTTAGCATTCCATTCTTTTATTAATATATTTTGGGGAAAAAGTATCGTTAATACCCCACAAATGTCGGAAATTTATTTATCAGTTCTGGCATTAACATAAATTGGAGTATGTGCTAAAAAAAAGTCGGGGGCTAACGGGCTAAGGTTGCGATAGAATGCAACATACGTCCATTTCCCGGTATTCCAGGGCCGTGTTCTTCAATCGTGGTTTCTTTCTTCATGTAGTTTTTGTATTCTGAATGGAGAACAGTCTGCGTTCGCTTTAAAGTGTGAAATACCGCATTTTTAAACCGTGGTTTCCCCCCTTAAGGTAAGGTTCGAATGAAGCGTCCGGCTATTTCGCAGTATTTTATGGGCGTGTTCTTAAACTGTCATATTTCGCTTTAGACTGGGATGAAATTCTTTTCTTAAATTCTATTCGACGGCGAGATGGGGTCCATTTAAAAAGTTTTTCCAATCGCGTGTTATTAAACCGCTGTTTTCGTCTAGAAGTTGGGTTTAAATACCGCATGGCTCCACTTCGCAGTATTCTATGACCGTGTTCTTAAACCGTAGGTTTTGGCTTTAGGCTGAGATGAAATTCTTTTCTTATGTTAAATTTGCAAGGGGCGTCATTTAAAAAGGTTTTTTCCTGACCTGTATTCTTAAACCGTTGTTTTCATCTTATGGTTGCATTCAAATGCACCATGCGTCCGTTTCGATATGTTCCATAGAGCTTTTCGACCTGCGTCATTGCGATAAGTCTACAAAAAGTTGCCCTGACGTCATGTCGCAATACTCTATAGCCTTGTTTTTAAATAGTTGCTTTTGTCTTAATGAAGTTTTCGAATTCTGAATGGAAGACAGAGTGCGTTCACCTTTAAGTTTTAAACTCATTCCGCATTCGTAAACCGTTTATTTCACCTTAAAGTTGGGTTCGAATGCAGCGTCCGTCTATTTCACAGTATTTCATGATTGTGTTCTTACAGTTTTTTTCTCTTTATGTAGATTCCGAATTCTAAATGGAGTACAATGTGCGTTCACCTTAAAATGTTAAAATAATACCGCGTTCTTAATCCATTGTTTCCCCCTTAATTCTGGTTTCGAATGCAGTGTTCGTCTATTTCGCAGTAGTCCAAAGCCGTGTTCTTAAACCATCGTTTTTCGCTTTAGCCGAGATGAAATTTTTTTCATAAATTCGATTCCAGGGAAGTCCTTTTAGAAAGGTTTTTCAAAACCTGTGTTCTTAAACCGCTGTTTTCTTCTCAAGGTTAGGATCGAATGTATCGAGGGTCCATTTCGCGCTATCCTATGGCCATGTTCTTAAACCGATGTTTTCGACTTTAGGTTGAGATGAAATTCTTTTCTTTAATTCGACTGGAGGGAATGTTCATACAGAAAGTTTTTTTTTTCCAAAGCTGCATTCTTAAACAGTTGTTTTCGTCTTGAGGTTTCGTTCGAATGCAGAGTGCGCCTATTTCAAAGTATTCTATGGCCGTGTTCTTAAACTGTTATTTTTGACTTGAGGCAGTTTTCGATATGTCTTCTCATTCGAATGCAGTGCGAGATCTTCCGCAATTGTTAAACTATGACGAAGTTCTATCACCGTTTTCGGCTGAATTCGGTGTGAAAATGAAGGAGCGCCCGTAATAAATTTTTCTACAACCGTGTTCTTCAATTTATTTGGGGTTTAGGCTGGGCTGAAGATCTTTTTTAGACTGACGCCCCCTGTATTCGAATTAAAGAAAAGTTTTTGCTAACCTGTGTTCATAAACCATAATTTTGGTCTTAAGTTTGCGTTCGAATGCAGCATGAGTCTTTTTTTGAAATGTTTGATGTCCTTGTTCTTAAGTCGTTGTTTTTCTCTTAATGTAGTTTTCGAGTTCTGAATGGATTACACTGTGCGTTCACCTTTAAGTTTTGTACTAATTCAGGGTTTTTAAACCGTTGTTTTCCACTTAAGGTTGGGTTCGCATGCAGCGTCCGACTATTTTGCAGTACTTATGCTGTGTTCTTAAACCGTCCTTTTTGGGTTTAAACAGGGTTTCAAATCTTTTCTTTAGTTAGAATACAGGGACCATCAATCTAGAAAGGATTTACAAACATGTGCTCTTAATGCCGTTGCTTTCGTCTAAAGGTGTGATTCTCTAATTTAGCGTGGGTCAATTTCGCGGTGTTGAATGCCATTTTCTTAAAACTGTTACTCAGGGCCGTAACCAGAATGAAATGTTAGGTAGGGCTTTGAACTAGTTTGGGGAGGCTGACTGAATATAAGTATTAGTAATCGAGGGGCGAGGGAAGAGACTGTTTTTCAATTTGTACATTTTTTTTTAGAGTATTTGTTTCAGAAAATGCCGGATTTTTAAAATATTTAACATTCAATATGTTAACAAAATTTTTCATTGAGATTGCATGAAAAATATTCAAATGAAAATTTACTGAAAAATCTATTTTATTTATCTTTCATTTTAAATATGTATGATAAAGCAAAATATAAATATTATACAGCGCGATCAGTTTAAAAGAGTGCCCGTTGGTTTTTCTTATAACCTTTATATCTGACGAATGTGGGAACTACGATTTCGAGCACTGCTGGGGACTGTTACAACTTTATGTGTGAGGTAAAACAGAAACGGAGACACACGTTACTTAATCCTGTGTTCATTTTGTTCCTGAAAAACATAATTGAATTCCAATTTTTTACAGTACTATCAGTCTTCACGGCAAATGTTGAAAATGTTCACTGCCATTTTGAATGCAAAGAGGAACACGTTGAAATTTTTAAGTTTTTACTCCCCTCGAAAGCTTTGCGTGGCAGTTTTGTGTTCTCAGAAAAATCCAAGATCCGATGCCACGCGTAACCAAGAGCAGCAAAATAATTAACTGTATATATATATATATATATAGAAGTCTAGCAAATGTGATAAGAAATTCCCCCAAAACAAAGGTTATTTTTAATGATGTAAAATTTCACAATTGTTAAAAGTCATTCATTTCTAGGCAGTAGTATTCATCGATAAATTTACAATTTTTTTGAAAATCTTAGGGGGGGTGCTGAAAGCCTGCTAGGTAGGGCTCAGCCCCCATAGCCCCCCCTCTGGTTACGGCCCTGCTGTTACTTATGACTTCGGGAAGTTCTCGAATTCCCTTCTAATTCCAGTAAAGATTCAGTTTTTCTGGAAATAATAAACTATGACCGGGTTCATAAAAGGCTTTTGCAGCATTCTGTGTAAAAAAGCCTGAAGCTTCCATGTAAATTTTTCGTTAAACCGTGTTCTTAAACTTTTGTTTTTTGGTTTAGGATTTCTAGAAATCCCTTTCTTTAATTGGAATGCACGGAGCTTCGATATACAAAGGCTTTCGAAACTTGTGTTCTTAAACCGTTCATTTCGTCTTAAGGTTGGCATCGTATACAGCCTTCGTCCATTTCCCGGTATTTCACATCCGTGTTCTTAAATCGATGTTTTTTTCGTCATGTAGTTTTCGCAATCTGAATGGAGTACATGTTGCGTTCTCCTGTAAGTCTTAAACTAATACTGCGTTCTTAAAACGTTGCTATACCCATAAGGTTGAGTTCGTATGGAGCGTCCATCTATTTAGCAGTATTCTATTCAGGTATTTTTAAATGTCGTGTTTCGCTTTAGGCAGGGATGAAATTCTTTTCCAAAATTAGTTTCCAGGTTTCTTATGTGGGTGGGGGTGGGGGTTGGGGGGCAATTGAAAAATGTTTCTCCAAACCTGTGTTCTTAAACCGTGGTTTTCGTCTCAACTTTGGGTTCCATTGCAACATGGGTCCATTTTGTGATCTTCCGCCATTGTTCTTAAACTGTTCTTTTCTTCTTAAGGTTAAGTTCGAATGCAGCGTGTGTCCATTTTTCAGTATTCTGTAGCTGTGTTCTTAAATCGTGGTTTTTGCCTTCAGGATGGGATGAAATTATTTTCTTCAACTCGATTGCAGGGCCGACTTTTAAAATTTTTCCTAACTTGTGTTCTTTAAGTGTTAGTTTCGTCTTAAATTGGGCTCGAATGTAGAACCCGTCCATTTCGCAGTAATCCAATGCAGTGTTGCTAAATCCTTGATTTTGTCTTTATGTAGTTTACAAATTCTCAATTGAATAAAGGGTTCGTTTAGTTTTAAGTTTTAAATTGATTCCGCGTTTTTAAACCGTTGTTTTTCCCTTAAGGTTGGGTTCGAAAGCAGCGTCCGTCTATTTTGCAAAATTACATGACTGTGTTCTGAAAGCGAAATTTTGGTTTTAGACTGGGTTGAAAATCTTTTCTTTAATTGCATGGGCCGTTAATCTAGAAAGGCTTTCTAAACACGTGTTCCTAAACCGCTGTTTTCCTCTAAAGGTTAGGTCCGATTTTAGCGTGGGTTCATTTCGCGGTATTCTATGCCGTGTTCTTAAACTTTTATTTTTGACTTGAGGAACTATTCGAATTCCCTTCTCATTTTAATACAGGTTGAATTCTTCCGGAAATAATATGACTGTGTCTATTTATGTCGATGTGAAACTCTGACCGTGTCTTAAACCGCCTTCTGCTGCATTCTGCGTTAAAATACCGGGAGCTTCCATGAAAATATTTGCTAACACCGTGTTCCTAAACTTTTTTTTAGGGGGGTTTGGTTGGGCTGGGTTGCAATTTTTGTCTTTATTTGGGATGTAGGGGCGTGAATCTACAAAGTCTTTCCAAACCTGCGTTCTTAAACCATTTTCCCCCTTAAGGTTAGGTTCCATTGCAGCGTCCGTCTATTTCGCATTATTCTATGGCCGTGTTCCTAAAACGTCGTTTTTCGTTTCAGGCTGAGATGAAAATTATTTTCTTAAATTCGATTCCAGGGTAAGTCCTTTTAGAAAGGTTTTTCAAAACCTGTGTTCTTAAACCGTTGACCTCGACTCAAGGTTTGGCTCGAATGGAGTAGCGTGGGTCCATTTCGTGGTGACCTTTGGCCGTGTTTTTAAACTGTTGCTTTTGGCTTTAGGCTCAGATGAAATTCTTTTCTTTAATTTGAATGCAGGGAATGTTCATCCAGAAAGTTTTCTTTGAAAGTTGTATTCATAAACCGTTGTTTTCGTCTTGAGGTTTGGTTCGAATGCAGCGTGCGTCTATTTCGCAGTATTGTATGGCTGTGTTCCAGGGACGTACCCAGAAAAAAAATTCGGGTTGGGTCCAAAAATTGGGTCCAAACAGTGAAAAAGGCAGAATTTTATACAACAAAACTTCATCATTATTATTTTGCTTAAAAATGGAAATTTCGGAGGGGGTCCGGAACCCTGGACCACCCCCCTGGGTACGTCCTTGCTGTGTACTTAAACTGTTATTTATGACTTGAGGCAATTTTCGATATGTCTTCTCATTGGAATACAGTGTGGGATCTTCCGAAATTGTTAAACTATGCCGATGTTCGTAAACCGTTTTGGTCTGCATTCCGTGGTAAAATGAAGGAGCGTCCATGGAATTTTTTCTAAAACCGAGTTCTTAAACTTTTTTGGTTTTCTTAAACAGTTTTTTTTTTTTTTTTTGCCGGGGGGTTAGAGTGGGTTGAAGATTTTTTCTTTAATCCGCTTGCAGGGGGCTTAGGTCTAGAAAAGTTTTTTCTAACCTGCGTTCTTAAACTGCAATTTTCTTCTTAAGTTTGCGTTTAAATGCAGCATGCGTCTTTTTTCGCAGTGTTCGATTTCCTTGTTTTTATGTTGTTTTTGTCTTGATGTAGTTTTCGAATTCTGAATGGATTACAGGGAGCGTTCACCTTTAATTGTTGTACTAATTCCGCATTTTTAGCCGTTGATTTTGCTTTAAGTTTGGATTTGAATGCAGCGTCCGTCTATTTCACAGTACTCCGTGCCCTGTTCTTAAACTCTGCTGTTTCGGTTTAAGCTGGGTGGAAAATTTTTCTTTGGCGGCCCCTGCATTCCAATTAATCTGGAAAGGTTTTGGAAACATGTTTTCTTAAATTGCTGCTTTTTTCTCAAGGTTGGGTTCGAATGCAGTGTGGGTCCAATTTGCGGTATACTTTAGCTGTTTTCTTAAACTGTTGTTTTTCGCTTTTGGCTGGGATGAAATTCTCTTCAATTCCATTGCAGGGTGGGGGGGTGTCCATTTAGAAAAGTTTATCAAAACCTGAGTTTTGAAATTGTTGTTTTCGTCTGAAGTTTGGGTTCGGAATTAGCGTGTTACCATTTCGCGGTGTTCTTGGCCGTGCTCGTAAATCGTTGTTTTTTTGTTTAGGCTGGGCTCAAATTCTTTTCTTCAACTCGAATGCATGTGGCGTCCTTTTAGAAAGGTTTTTTTTTTACCTGGGTCTTAAACCGTTATTTCGTCTTAAGTGTTAAACTGGCTCCGCGTTCTTAAACCGTTTTTTCCCCTTAAGGTTAGGTACGAATTCAGCGTCCGTCTATTTCGCAGTATTGCATGGCCGTGTTCTTAAACCGTCCTTTTTGGGTTTAGGCTGGATTGAAGATCTTTACTTTAATTAGAATGCAGGGGGCGTCAATCTATAAAGATTTTCCTAAGCTGCGTGCTTAAACCGTACTTATGATCTAAAGTTTGCGTTCGAATGCAGCATGCTTGTTGTTGTTCTTGTTATTGTGAACAGGTATTTCGGATTTCTGTACATGGCTTGAAGCCCGATTCTAAATCCTCGTCAGTAGGAAAATAAAAGTGCGGATGCCCTCCGTGGTGGTATTTCTAAGGAGTCCTTACCCGTATTTAAAACATACATCTTTTTTCGCAATCTTTCCATGGCCTTGTTCTTAAATCGTGGTTTTTGCCTTGGTTTTGTTTGGGTGCGAATGCAGCACTAGTCTATTTACCAGTATTCCATGGTGGGGTGTTCTTGGACAGTGGTTTTGTTTTGATGTAGTTTTCGAATTCTGAATGGAATATAGGGTACGTTCACCTTTAAGTGTTATGTTATTGTGAACACGTTTATCGGATGTGTGTGCTTCGCTCGAAGACCGCTTAGAAATCCTCCTTAGTAGGGCTACACAAGGGGGATGCCATCCGTGGGGGTCTCTGTAAGGGTTCCTAACCTATATTTGCGCTATCTTCGGAGAAAATCACGGAAAACTCTGAGCGGTTAGGTCAACGGACGAGCGAGGGGGCCCGAACCCGTGAACTTCACACTTCGCCCGTCTACCATTTCCAGTGATGTAACCACTGTGCCATGCTGAGGCTCTAAGTGTTACGCTAATGCCGCGTTTTAACCGTTGTTTTCAACTTATGGTTGGGTTCGAAAGCGGCGTCCGTCTATTTCGCAGTACTTCATGGCCATGTGCTAAAACAGTCCTTTTTTGGTTTAGGTTGGGATGAAAATATTTTCTTAAATTCATTTAGAGGGAGAGATGGGGTCCATTTAAAATTGTTTTTCCTAACCTGTGTTCTTAAACCGCTCTTTTCCTCTTAAAGTTGGGTTCCAGATCGCGGTATTCTATGAAATGCTTTTTTTCAATTCGATTGCAGGGATTGTCCATTAAAAAGGTTTTCCTAACGTGTGTTCTTAAACCGTTATTTTCGTCTTAAGGTTGGGTTCGAAGGCAGCATGCGTCTGTTTCGCAATATTCCACAGCCATGATCTTAAATAGTTGTATTTTTTTATGTAGTTTCCGAATTCTGAATGGAATACAGGGTAAGTTCACCTTTAAGTGTTAAAATAATACAGCGTTCTTAAACCATTGTTTTCCCCTTTAGGTTGTTTCGACAGCAGATTTCGGCCTTTTCCCAGTATTCCATAGCCATGTTCCTAAATTGCTGTTTCTTTCTAGAGGATGTTTTCGAATTCACTTCTAATAGCAATACAGGTTAAGATCTTCCTGAATTGTTAAATTATTCCCGTGTCTGAACCCGAATTTAGGCTGCACTCGATATTAAAATTCCGATAGCTCCCATTTTTGCAAAGCCCAAGCAAATTTTTTTCTTAAACCGTGTTCGTAAACTTTTGTTTTGGGTTTAGGCTGGGATGAAATTATTTTCTTTCATTCGATTACCGGGGGCGTCCATCTAGAAAGGATTCTCAAAGCTGCGTTCTTAAACCATTGGATTCGAATGCTGCCTGCGTCCATTTCCCAGTATTCCAGGTCGTGTTCTTAAATCGTTGTTTTGTCTTGTCTTGCAGTTTTCGTATTCTGAATAGAGTGCAGGGTGCGTTCACCTTTAAGTGTTAAATACCGCGTTCTTAAACCGTTGTTTTCCACTTAAGGCTAGGATCGAATTCTGAGGTCGTCCATTTCACATCATTCCAACTCCGAGTTCTTAAACCGTGGTTTTTCGCTTTAGGCTGAGATAAAATTCTTTTCTTAGATTCGATTCCAGTCCATTTACAAATGTTTTTCAGAACCTGTGTTCTTAAACCGTTGTTTTTGTCTCACGGTTGGGTTCGAATGCATCGTGGGTCCGCGGTATCGTATGGCCATGTTCTGAAACCGTTGTTTTTGGCTTAGGCTGACATAAAATTCTTTTCCTTAATTCGAATGTATTGAATGTTCATTCAGAAACTTTTCTTTAGAAGTTGTATTCTTAAACCGTTGTTTTCGTCTTGAGGTTTGGTTCGAATGCAGCGTGCGTCTATTTCACAGTAGTGTTTTGCCGTGTTCTTAAACTGTTATTTTTGACTTGAGGCAGTTTTCGATATGTCTTCGCATTCGAATGGAGTGTGGGGTCTTCAGGAATTGTTAAACTATGACGATATTCTTAAACTTTTTTCGGCTGAATTCGGTGTTAAAATGAAGGGACGTCCATTAAAATATTTTCTACAGTCGTGTTGTTCAATTTATTTGGGGTTTAGGCTGGATAGAAGATATTTTCTTTAATTCGAATGCAGGGGGCGTCAGTGTATAAAATTTTTTTCTAACCTGTGTTCATAAACCATAATGTTTGTCTTAATTTTGCGTTCGAATGCAGCATGAGTCTTTTTTCGAAATGTTTGATGTCCTTGTTCTTAAGTCGTTGTTTTTCTCTTGATGTAGTTTTCGAATTCTAAATGGATTGCAGGGTGCGTTCACCTTTAAGTTTTGTACTAATTCCAGGTTTTTAAACCGTTGTTTTCCTCTGACGATTGGGTTCGCATGCAGCATCCGTCTACTTCGCAGTACTCTATGCCGTGTTCTTAAACCGTCCTTTTTGGGTTAAAGCAGGGTTGAAAATGTTTCTTTAATTCGAATACAGGCAGCATTCATCTAGAAACGATCTCTAAACATGTGTTCTTAAAGTTTCTCCTTTCGTCTAAAGGTGTGATTGGAATTTAGCGTTTGTCCATTTCGCTGAGTTCAATGCCATGTTCTTAAACTGTTACTCATGACTGGAGAGATATTTCGAGTTCCCTTCTAATTGCAATACAGGTTCAGTTCTTCCGGATTTGGTAAACTATGACCGGGTTCATAAAAGGCTTTTGGAATCATTGTGTGTTAAAAAGCCAGGAGTTTCCATGTAAATGTTTCCTTAAACCGTGTTCTTAAACTTTTGTTTTTGGGTTTAGGCTTGGTAGAAATTCCTTTCTTTAATTGGAATGCATGGGGCGTCAATCCAGAAAGGCTTTCGAAACCTGTGTTCTTAAACACCTGTGTTCCTTTAGTGTTTAAGGTATGGGAATCGTAATGCAGAATCCTCGCGTTACATTTTCGCAGGTATTTCTATATATCTGTGTTCTTAAATCGTTGTTTTTTTCCTCATGTAGTTTTCGTATTCTGAATGGAGTACATGTTGCGTTCTCCTGTAAGTCTTAAACTAATGCCGCGTTCTTAAACCGTTTTTATCCCCTTAAGGTTGGACTTCGTGTGAAGCCTCCATCTATTTAGCAGTATTCTGTGCCCGTATTTTTAAACCGTCGTTTTACGCTTTAGGCTACGGTGAAATTCTTTCCTTAAAATCGATTCCAGGGTACGTTGGAGGGTGGGGGTGGGAGTCCACTGAAAAAGGTTTTTCAAAACCTGTGTTCTTAAACCGTGGTTTTTGTCTCATGTTTGGGTTCCATTGCAGCGTGGGTTCATCTTGAGATCGTCCGCCCTTGTTCTTAGACCGTTCTTTTCTTCTTAAAGAAAGTTTCGTATGCAGTGTGTGTCCATTTCTAAGTATT
The DNA here is from genome assembly GCA_038373885.1 of Cheiracanthium punctorium. NCBI lineage: Eukaryota > Metazoa > Arthropoda > Arachnida > Araneae > Cheiracanthiidae > Cheiracanthium > Cheiracanthium punctorium. The sequence continues at coordinate 84,218 of JAWZYV010013157.1, read as the reverse complement.
CCGTGGCCGTGCTCTTAAATTGCGGTTTTTGCCATCAGGATGGGATGAAATTGCTTTCTTCAACTCGATTGCAAGGGGCGTCTTTTTAAAATTTTTTCCTAACATGTGTTCTTAAACTGTTAAATTCGTCTTAAATTCTGTTCGAATGTAGTGTCCGTCCATTTCGCAGTAATCGAATGCCGTGTTGTTAAATGGTTGTTTTTCCTTGATGTAGTTTTCGAATTCGGAATTCAATACAGGGTTCGTTCACCTTTAAGTTTTAAATTTTTCCCACGTTCATAAACCGTTGTTTTTCTCTTAAGGTTGGGTTCGAAAGCAGTGTCCGTCTATTTCGCAAAATTCCATGACCGTGTTCTTAAACTGTAGATTTGGGTTTAGGCTGAGTTGAAAATCTTTTATTTAATTGCAGGGGCCGTCTTTCCAAACCTGCGTTCTTAAACCGTGTTTTCCCCTTAAGGTTAGGTTCGATTGCAGCGTCCATCTATTTCCCATTATTCTATGGCCGTGTCCTTAAACCGTCGTTTTTTTCTTTAGGCTGGGATGAAATTCTTTTCTTAAATTCGATTCCAGGGTAAGTCATTTTAGAAAGGTTTTTATAAACCTGTGTGTTTAACCGTTGTTCTCCTTTGAAGGTTGCGTTTGAATGGAGCGAGGGCCCATTTCGAGATATCCTTTGGCCGTGTTCTTAAACATTTGTTTTTTGCTTTAGGCTGATATGAAATTCTTTTCTTTAATTTGAATGCAGGGAATGTTCATACAGAAAGTTTTCTTTAGAAGTTGTATTCTTAAATCATTGTTTGCGTCTTGAGGTTTTGTTCGAATACAGCGTGCGTCTATTTCACAGTATTCTGGGGCCGTATTCTTAAACTGTTATTTTTCACTTGAGGCAGTTTTCGATATCTCTTCTCATTGGAATTCAGTGCGGGATCTTCCGAAATTGTTAAACTATGCCGATGTTCTTAAATCGTTTTCGTCTGCATTCTGTGTTAAAATGAAGGACCACCGTCCATGAAAATTTTTCTTAAACCGAGTTCTTAAACCTTTTTGGGGGGGGTTTAGACTGGGTTTAAGATCTTTTCGTTAATTCGAATGCAGAGGGCGTCAGTCTAGATACGTTTTTTCTAACCTGTGTTCTTAAACCGTAATTTTGGTCTTAAGTTTGCGTTCAAATGCAGCATGAGTCTTTTTTCGCACTGTTCGATGTCCTTGTTCTGTTGTTGTTGTGTTGGAACATGTGTTCCGGTTTGTATGCTTGTTCACGAAGAACTGCTTATAAATCCATATCAAAATAGGGACATGCACAAGGGGGGGGGTAAATGCCATGGGCAAGGTATTTTCTCTGTATCTCGCGCGTATTCACGTTACATCTGGAGAAACACGCCCAAAACTCCAGACCGCTAGACCGACGGCCACGCGAGAGGACAGCACCCTGTTGCTCCACTTGAGCCGTCTCCCAATGTCAGTGGCGTTAACCACTATGCTAAACATTCGTGTCCTTGTTCTTAAATCATTGATTTTGTCATCATGTAGTTTTCGAATGCTGAATTTATTACAGGGTGCGTTCACCTTTATGCGTTGTTCTAATTCCGCGTTTTTAATTGTTGTTTTCTCCTTAAGTTTAGGTTCGAATGCAGCGTCCGTCTGTTTCGCAGTATTCCGTGCCCTGTTCTTAAACTGTCCTTTTTCGGTTTAAGCTGAGTTGAAAATTTTTCTTTGACGGCCGCTGTGTTCCAATTAATCTGGAAATGTTTTCGAAACATGTTTTCTTGAATTGCTGTTTTCTTTTCAAGGTTGAGTTCGAATCCAGTGTGGGTCCATTTCGTGGTATACTTTAGCCGTGTTCTTAAACTGTTGTTTTTCGCTTTCGGCTGGGATGAAATTCTCTTCAATTCGATCGCAGGGGGCGTCCTTTTAGAAAGGTTTTTCCTAGCCTGTTTTCTTATACCGTTATTTTTGTCTTAATTTTGGGTTCGAATGCAGGGTGAGGCCATTTCCCAGTATTCTATGGTCGTGTTCGTAAATAGTGGTTTTGTTTTGATGTAGGCTGCGTTCACCTTAAAGTGATAAATCCCCCGGTCTTAAGCCTTTGTTTTCCCCTGGGATCGAATGAAGCGTCCGTCTATTTAGCAGTGATCTATGGCCGTGTTCTTAAACCTTCGTTTTTGGCTTTAGGCATGGTTGAAATTCTTTTCTTAAATTCGATTCCAAGGTGGGGAGGGGGTGTCCATTTAGAAAGGTTTTTCAAAACCTGAGTTTTTAAATTGTTATTTTCATCTGAAAGCTGGGGACGGATTTAGTGTGGTACTATTTCGCGGTGTTCTAGGCCGTGTTCGTTAATCGTTGTTCTTGTATTTAGGCTTGGATGAAATTCTTTTCTTCAACTCGATTTCAGGGAGTGTCCTGTTAGAAAGGTTTTTCCTACCTGTGTTCTTAAAACGTTATTTTCGTCTAAAGCTTTTGTTCGAATGTAGCATGCGTCCGATTTGCAATATTCCTGATCATGTTCTTAAATCTTTCTTTTTGTGTTGATGTAGTTATCGAATTCTGAAAGGAATAGAGGATGCGTTTACCTTTAAATGTTAAACTGATTCGACGTTCTTAATCCGTTTTCCCCCTTAAGGTTATGTACGAAAGCAGCGTCCTCTATTTCGCAGTATCATGGGCGTGTTCTTATACCGTCCGTTTTGGGTTTAGGCTGGGTTCTAGATCTTTAATTAGAATGCAGGGAGCGTGAATCTATAAAGGTTTTTCCTAGCCTGTGTTCTTAAACCGTACTTACGGTCTTAAGTGTTCGTCCGAATGTAGCATAGTTGTTGTTGTTGTTATTGTTATTGTTAACAGGTATATCTGATTTCTGTACATGGCTTGAAGCCCGATTATAAATCCTCGTCAGTAGTACAATAAAAGGAGGGATGCCCTCCATGGTGGTCTTTCTCAAGGGTCCTTACCCGTATTTAAACCATACGTCTTTTTTCGCAGTGTTTGGATGGCCTTGTTCTTAAATCGCTGTTTTTGTCTTTATGTAATTTTCGAATTCTGAATAAAATACAGTATGCGTTCACTTTTAAGTTTTAAAATAATACAGCGTTCTTAAACCATTGTTTTCCCCTTCAAGTTGGTTTCGAAAGCGGCTTTCGGCCTATTCCCAGTGTTCCATGGTCGTGTCCTTAAATAGTTGTTTCTTTCTAGAGGATGTTTTCGAATTCACTTCTAAAAGCAATGCAGGTTAAGTTCTTTCGGAATTCTTAAATTATTCACGTGTCTGAAGCCGAATTTAGGCTGCACTCGATATTAAAATTCCGATAGCTCCCATTTTTGCAAAGCCCAAGCAAATTTTTTTCTTAAACCGTGTTCTTAAACTTTTGTTTTGGGTTTAGGCTGGGATGAAATTATTTTCTTTCATCCGATTGCCGGGGGCGTCCATCTAGAAAGGGTTTTCAAAGTGGTGTTCTTAAACCGTTGGGTACGAATGCAGCGTGCGTCCATTTCCCAGTATTCCATGGTCGTGTTATTAAATCGTTGTTTTGTCGCTTTCGTATTCTGAATGGAGTACAGGGTGCGTTCACCTTAAAGTGTTAAAAACCGCGTTTGTAAACCGTTGTTTCCCCCTTAAGGCTGGGATCTAATGCTGCGTTCGTGAATTTCGCAGTATTCCAAGTCCGTGTTTTTAAACTGTCGTTTTTCGCTTTAGGCTGAGATAAAATTCTTTTCTTAAATTCGATTCCAGGAGAAGCTCATTTACAAATTTTTTTTCAAAACACTTGTTCTTAAACCGTTGTTTTCGTCTCAAGGTTGGGATCGAATGTATCGTGGGTTCATTTCGCGGTATCCTTTGGCCTTGTTCTTATACCATTGTGTTTGGCTTTAGGCTGAGATGAAATTCTTTTCTTTAATTCGAATGTAGGGAATGTTCATACAGAAAGTTTTTTTTTTTTTTCCAAAGCGGTATTCTTAAACCGTTGTTTTCGTCTTGAGGTTTGGTTCATATGCAGCGTGCGTCTATTTCACAGTAGTGTTTTGCCGTGTTCTTAAACTGTTACTTTTGACTTGAGGCAGTTTTCGCTATGTCTTCTTATTGGAATGCAGTGTGGGATCTACCGGAATTGTTGAACTATGACGATGTTTTTAAACCGTTTTCGGCTGAATTCGGTTTTAAAATGAAGGAGCGTCCATGAAATTTTTTTCTAGAATCATGTTGTTCAATTTATTTTTGGTTTACGCTGGGTTGAAGATCTTTTCTTTAATTCGAATGCAGGTGGCGTCAGTCGAGAAAAGTTTTTCCTAATATGTGTTCATAAACCGTAATTTTGGTCTTAAGTTTGCGTTCGAATGCAGCATGCGTCTTTTTTCGCAATGTTCCATGTCCTTGTTCTTAAGTCGTTGTTTTTTTCTTGATGTAGTTTTCGAATTCTGAATGGATTGCAGGGTGCGTTCACCTTTAAGTGTTGTACTAATTCCGGGTTTTAAAACCGTTGTTTTCCACTTAAAGCTGGGTTCGAATGCAGCGTCCGTCTATTTCGCAGTACTCTATCCCGTGTTCTTAAACCGTCCTTTTTGGGTTTAGACAGGGCTGAAAACCTTTTCTATAATTCGAATACAGGGAGCATCAAACTTGTCCTTGGTATCTCATTCGAATGAGAAACACAAGTATTTAAAATTACTTAAAAAAGATTTCGAAACATGTGTTCTTAATGCCGCTGCTTTCGTCTAAACGTGTGATTCGAATTTAGCGTAGGTCCATTTCGCGTTGTTCAATGCTGTGTTCTTAAAGTGTTACATATGACTTGAGTAAGTTTTCGAATTCTCTTCTAATTGCAATACAGATTCAGTTCTTCCGGAATTATTAAACTATGGCCGGGTTCATAAAAGGCTTTTGGCAGTTTTCTGTGTTAAAATGCTGGGAGTTTCCATGTAAATTTTCTTAAAACCGTGTTCTTAAACTTTTGTTTTTGGGTTTAGGATTAGTAGAAATTCCTTTCTTTAATTGGAATGCACGGGCGTCAATCCAGAAAGGCTTTCGAAACCTGCGTTCTTAAACCGTTCTTTTCGTCTTAAGGTTGGGATCGAATGGAGTGTTCGTCCATTTCCCGGTTTTTCAAATCCGTGTTCTTTATAACCGATTATCGTTGCTTTTTTCCTGATGTAGTTTTCGTATTCTGAATGGATTACAGGTTGCGTTCTCCAGTAAGTCTTAAACTAATACCGCATTCTTAAACTGTTGATTATCCCCTTAAGATAGGTTTCGTATGAAGAGTCCATCTATTATGCAGTCTTCTATGTCGTATTTTTAAACCGTCGTTTTTCGCTTTAGGCTGGGATGAAATTCTTTACTTAAATTCTTTTCTAGGGTACGTAGGTGGGTGTAGGTAGTGGTGGGGGGTGCATTGAAAAATGTTTTTCAATACCTGTGTTCTTAAACCGTGATTTTCGTCTCAAGTTGGGTTCCATTGTAGCGAGGGTCCATTTTGTGATCTTCCGCTCTTATTTTTAAACCGTTCGTTTCTTCTGAATGTTAGGTTCGAATGCAGCCTATCTCCATTTTTCAGTATGCCGTGGCCGTCTTCTTAAATCGTGTTTTTTGCCTTTAGAATGGGATGAAATCTTTTCTTCAACTCGATTGCAGGGGGCGTCTTTTTAAATTATTTTCATTACCTGTGTTCTTAAACTAAATTTCGTCTTGAATTGGGTACGAATGTAGAGTCCGTCCATTTCGCAGTAATCGAATGCTGTGTTGTTAAATCGTTGTTTTTGTCTTGATGTAGTTTCTTAAATTCTGAATGGAGTGCTGCGTACGTTCACCTTTAAGTGTTAAGGTAGTAACTACGTTCTTAAACCGTAATTTTCGTCTGAAGTTTAGGTTCGAATGCAGCATGCGACCGTTTCGCAATGTTCCATGGTATTGTTCTTAAATCGTTGTTTTTGTCATGATTTAGTTTTCGAATTCTGAATTGAATAAAGGGTTCAGTTACCTTTAAGTTCTAATTGATCTGCATTCTTAAACCGTTCTTTTTCCCTTAAGGTTGGGTTCGAACGCAGCATCCGTCTATTTCGCAAAATTTCATGACCCTGTTAAACCGTAGTTTTTGGGTTAAGGCTGGGTTGAAAATCTTTTCTTTAATTGCAGAGACCGCCAATTTACTAGAAGGGCTTTCAAACATGTGTTCTTAAACCGCTGTTTTCGTCTCAAGTTCCGGTTCTAATTTTAGCGTGGGTCCGTTTCCCGGTAATCTAATAATCCCGGTAAAATACCATGTTCTTAAACCGTTATTTTTTACCTTAGGAACTTTTCGAATTCCCTTCTGATTGCAATGCAGGTTCAATTCTAATAATAAACTATAACCGTGTCTTAAATCGCTTTCTGCTGCATTCTGTGTTAAAATACCGGAAGCTTCCATCTAAATTTTTCTTAAACCGTGTTCTTAAACTTTTTTCTTTGGTGGGGGTTGGGCTAAGATGAAATTTTTGTCTTTGATACCCCCTGCATTCCAATTAATCTACAAAATCTTTCCAAACCTGCGTTCTTAAACCGGTTTTTCTGCTTTAAGTTTAGGTTCGATTGCAGCGTCCGTCTACTTCGCATTATTCTATGGTCATGTTCTTAAACCATCCTTTTAGAATTTAGGCTGGGATAAAAAAATTTTCTTGAATTTGATTACAGGGGAAGTCCTTATAGAAAGGTTTTTCAAAATCTGTGTTCTTAAACCGTTGTTCTCATCTCAAGTTTTGGTTTGAATGTAGCGTGGGTCCATTTCGTGGTATCCTTTGGCCGTGTTATTAAACCGCTGTTTTTGGCTTTAGGCTGAGATGAAACTCTTTTTTTTTAATTGGAATGCAGAAAATGTTCATACAGAAAGTTTTCTTCCAACAGCTGTATTCTTAAACCGTTATTTTCGTCTTGAGGTTGGTTCGAATGCAGCGTGCATCTATTTCATAGTATTCTGTGGACGTGTTCTTAAACTGTTAGTTTTTACTTGAGGCAGTTTTCGATATGTCTTCTCATTGGAATACAGTGTGGGATCTTCCGGAATTGTTAAACTATGACGATGTTCTTAAACCGCTTTCGTCTGCATTCCTTGTTAAAATGAAGGAGAGTCCATGGAAATTTTTCTAAAACCGTGTTCTTAAACTTTTTTTTTTGGGGGGGGGGTTTAGACTGGGTTGAAGATCTTTTCTTTAATTCGAATGCAGGGGCATCAGTCTAAAAAAGTTTTTCTAACCTGTGTTCTTATACCGTAATTTTGTTCTTAAGTTATCGTTCAAATGAAGCATGAATCTTTTTTCGGAATGTTGGATGTCCTTGTTCTGAAATCTTTGTTTTTGTCTTGATATAGTTTTCGAATTCTGAATGGATTACATGGGGCGTTCACCTTTAAGTTTTGTACTAATTCTGCGTTTTAAAACGTGTTTTTCCGCTTAAGTTTGGTTTCTAATGCAGCGTGTTCTTAAACTGTCCTTTATCGGTAAAAGCTGGGTTGAAAATTTTTCTTTGACAACCCCTTCATTCGATTTAATCTGGAAAGGTTTTTGAAACCGCTGTTTTCTACTCAATTTTTCGTTCGAATGCAGCATGCGTCCGTTTCGCAATGTTCCATGGCCTTGTTCTTAAATCGTTTTTGTCTTCATGTAGTTTTCGAATTCTGAATGGAGTGCAGGGTACGTTCACCTTAAAGTGTTAAATACCTTGTTCTGAAAGCGTTGCTTTCACTTTAAGGTTCGGATCTAATGAAGTGTCCGTCTATTTAGCTCTGTTATACGACCGTGTCCTTAAACCTCCGTTTTTCGCTTTTGGCTGAGATGAAATTCTTTTCTTAGATTCGATTCCGTTGGGCGTCCATTTAGAAAGGTTTTTCAAAACCTGTGATCTTATGGCCTTATTCACCAAACACTTAACATGGGGATTAATCCTAAAACGGTTGTTAAAGTCATCGATAAGATATCCTATCGATTACTTTACCACTTGAGTTCGGATTAATTCTCAGGACAAGTTTTTGGTGAATAAGGCCGTTAAACCGTTGTTTTCGTGTGATGTTTGGGTTCGATTGTGGCGTGGGTCGATTTCGCGGTGTTCTATTGCCGTGTTCTTTAACTTTATTGCGGGGGGTAGGCTCGATTGAAATTTTATTCCTTAATTCGAATGCAGGGGGCGTCAATCTAGAAAGGATTACCAAATCTGTGTTCTTGAACTGTTCTTTTTTTAAGGTTGGGTTCAAATGCAGCGTGCTTCCATTTCCCAGTATTCCATGGCCGTGTTCTTAAATCGTTGTTTTCTTTCTTAAGATTAAGTTCGAATGCAACATCAGTCTATTTCGCAGTATTCTTTCCTCAAATTCAATGCCAGGGTTGATGGGGGTCCGTTTAAAAATATTTTTCCAAAAATATGTTCTTAAACTGCTGTTTTCGTCTCCAGGTTGGATTCGAATGCAGCTTGTGCCCATTTCGCAGCACACTTTGTCCCTGTAGCCACCATACGTAGGGTAGGATGAAAATCTTTTCAATTCGATTGCAAAGGGCGTCCTTTTAGAAAGTTTTTTCCTAATCTGTGTTCTTAAACCGTTGTTCTGCCCTTAAGGTCGGGTTCGAATGAAGAGTCCATGAAGCGTCCACCAGTATTGTGTGCCGTTGTTCTTAAACTGGCGTTTTTTTGTTTAGGCTGAGATGGAATTCTTTTCTTAAATTCGATTCAAGGGGACGGGGGCCATTTAGAAAGGTTTTTTTCAAAACCTGTGTTCTTAAACCGTTGTTTTCCCCTCAAGGTTGGGTTTGATTATGGCGAGGATCCATTTCGTTGCATTCTATATGACCATGTTCTTAAACTGTTGTTTTTACCTTTAGCCTGGGATGAAATTCTTCTTTCATGGGGATGAAACCTTTTAAAAGGTTTTCCCTAACCTGTGCTCTTAAATCGCTATTTTCCTCTCGAGATTGTGTTCGAATGCAGCATGCGTCTGCTTCGTAATTTTCAATAGCCTTTTTCTCAAATAGTTGTTTTTTCCTTTATGTAGTTTTCGAATTCTGAATGGAATACAATGGTGCGTTCACCTTTAATTGATGAACTAAATCCGCATTCTTAAACCGTTGTTTTCAACTTAAGGTTAGATCCGAATGCAGCGTCCGTCTATAGAGCAATTTCAACCACGTGACCGACAATGGATTCTGCCAATAAAAACTCGTTTTCGAAGTGACTTCTGTCCACCAGGAACTTGAATGAACCAATAGAAGCCTCATATTATTCCACCAGCATAGAATTGTGACGTAATGTGAAACTGCCCTATTTCACAGTATTCCATATCCGTGTTCTGAAACAGTGGTTTTTGTCTTGATGTAGATTTCGAAATTTAAATGCAGTACACGGTTTGTCCACCTTTAAATGTTACAATAATACGACGTTCTTGAACCATTGTTTTTACATTAACCCATTAGCGCCCGACTTTTTTCATCAGACTCTCCAATTTATGTTGATGCTAGAAGTGATAAAGAATTTTCCGACATTTATAGGTACGAAGAAATCACTTCTTTTTCTAAAAAATATGAATAAAATAGTGAATGATTTGCATTTTATTTGTTATCGCTGAGTATTTTGTGGAAACCAGATTTATTATTCGAGAAACTGAAATAGGAAAATAACTTAATGTTTCTTTATTTTTGCAACCTACGAATTTTGCGACCATCTTAAAAATAGGAAGCTCCCTACTAGAAATTTTGCTTGGGCTACCAACGGCCACGTAGCCAGCCGATGACGGCCCGAGCAAAATTGCTAGTAGGGCTGTGCGTTATGCGTTAAAGTAGGTTTTGAATACAGCCTTCGTCTATTTCCCGGGATTACATGGCCGTGTTCGTAGTTTTTGTCTTGAGGATGTTTTCGAATTCTTTTCTAATAGCAATACAAGTTGTGTTCTTCCGGAATTGCTAAATTACGAACTTGTTGTTAAAACGCTTTTCGTCGGCATTCCGGGAGAACGCCGGGAACTCTAAATTTTTTCTTAAACTTTTATTTTGGGGTTTAGGTTTCGATGAAATTCTTTTCTTTCATTCGATTGCCGAGGTTGTGATCTAGAAAGGTTTTTCCATAGTTGTGTTATTAAAATATTGGGTTCGAATGCAGCGTCCGTCTATTTCGCATTATTCCTTATCAGTGTTCTTAAATCTTTGAGTTTTTCTTCATGTAGTTTTCGTATTCTGAGTGGAGAAAAGGCTGCGTTCACTTTAATATGTTAAACTAATACTGCGTTCTTTAACCGTTGTTTTCTGCTTAAGGTTAGGATCGAATGAAGTGTCCGTCTATTTCAGCAGTATTCTATGGCCGTGTTCTGAAACAATTGTTTTTGTCTTGATGTAGATTTCGAAATTTAAATGCAGTACACGGTTTGTCCACCTTTAAATGTTACAATAATACGACGTTCTTGAACCATTGTTTTTACATTAACCCATTAGCGCCCGACTTTTTTCATCAGACTCTCCAATTTATGTTGATGCTAGAAGTGATAAAGAATTTTCCGACATTTATAGGTATGAAGAAATCACTTCTTTTTCTAAAAAATATGAATAAAATAGTGAATGATTCGCTATTTTATTTGTTATCGCTGAGTATTTTGTGGAAACCAGATTTATTATTCGAGAAACTGAGATAGGAAAATAAGTTAATGTTTCTTTATTTTTGCAACCAACGAATTTTGCGACCATCTTAAAAATAGGAAGCTGTGCGTTATGGGTTAAGGTAGGTTTTGAATACAGCATTCGTCTATTTCCCGGGATTACATGGCCGTGTTCGTAGTTTTTGTCTTGAGGATGTTTTCGAATTCTTTTCTAATAGCTATACAAGTTGTGTTCTTCTGGAATTGCTAAACTACGAACTTGTTGTTAAAACGCTTTTCGGCTGCATTCCGGGAAAACGCCGGGAACTCCCATTTAAATTTTTTCTTAAACCGTGTTCTTAAACTTTTGTTTTGGGGTTTAGGTTTGGATGAAATTCTTTTCTTTCATTCGATTGCCGAGGGTGTCATCTAGAAAGGTTTTTCCATAGTTGTGTTCTTAAAATATTGGGTTCGAATGCAGCGTCCGTCTATTTCGCAGTATTCCATGGCCGTGTTCTTAAATCGTTGAGTTTTTCTTCATGTAGTTTTCGTATTCTGAGTGGAGAAAAGGGTGCGTTCACTTTAATATGTTAAACTAATGCCGCGTTCTTTAACCGTTGTTTTCTGCTTAAGGTTAGGATCGAATGAAGTGTCCGTCTATTTAGCAATATTCTATGGCCGTGTTCTTAAGCCGTCGTTCATCGCTTTAGGCTTGGATGAAAGTTTTTTCTTAAATTCAACTCCAGGTGATGGGGGGGCATTTAAAAATGTTTTTCAAAACTTGTGTTCTTAAACTGCTGTTTTGTCTCAAGATTAGTTTCGATTGTATCGTGGGTCCATTTCGCAGTATTCTGGTCGTGTTCCTAAAACTTCCTTTTTAGGTTTCGGCTGGGTTGAGAATCTTTTCTTTAATTTGAATGGAGTTGCTGTCAATCTAGAAATGCTTTCCAAACGTGTTCTTAAATGGCTGTTTTCAGCTAAAGGTTGGTTCCAATTTCGTGTGGGTCCATTTCGCAGTTTTCTGTGCCCGTGTTCTTTAAAGTTTTGGGGGGAAAATAGACTGCGTTTAAAGTCTGTTCTTTATTTCGTATGCAGGAATTCAAATGCAGCGTGCTTCCATTTCCATGTATTCCATGACCGTGTTCTTAGATCGGTCTTTTTTCCTTAAGATTGGGTTCGAATGCAGCGTCCGTCTATTTCGCAGTATTCTTTTCTTAAATTCGATTCTAGGGAGTTATGGGGTCCATTTGAAAAGGTTTTTCCAGAAATATGTTCTTAAACTACTGTTTCCGTCTCAAGGTTGGGTTCGAATGCAGCGTAGGTCCATTTTGCGGTATACTTTGGACGTGTTCTTAAACTGCTGTTTCTGGCTTTAGGCCGGGATGAAATTTTTTTCTTCAATTCGATTGCAGGGGCGTCCTTTCCGTTGCATTCTGTGTAAAAATTCAAGGAGCTACCATGTAAATTTTTTTTCCAGAACGTGCTCTTAAGCTTTAGTTTTTGGGTTTAGGCTGTGATGAAATTCTTTTGTTTTGAACGATTGCAGAGGTGGCCATAGAAATGTTTTTCCAAAGTTGTGTGCTTAAATCGTTGTTTGCTTGTTAAGGCTGCGTTCAAAAGCATAGTGCGTCCATTTCCAAGTATTCCATATATATAGAGGCTACCTGTAGCTTTAAAGCTGCTCAGCAGCTAAGCTGGCCTCACACGGTTATAAATAAATAAGTATTCTATATACGTGTTCATAAATCATCCCAGCAAACACACACAGGTTCTCTGAACGTCTATTAACGTTCAGAAGATGTTTTCTGAACGTTAACAGACTTTCAGAGAACCTGTGTGTGTTTGCTGGGATTGTTTTTGTCTGCATGTAGTATTCGTATTCTGAATGGAGTATAGGGTGCGTTTACCTTTAATCGTTAAACAAATACCTCGTTTTATACCTTGTTTTCCCCTTAAGGCTCGGTTCGATTGCAGCATCCGTCTATTTCGCAGTATTCTATGATCGTGTTCTTAAATCGTCGTTTTTCGCTTTAGGCTGGGATCAAATAATTTTCTTAAATTCGATTGCAGAGGGCGTCCTTTTAGAAATGTTTTTTCTCACGTGTTTTCTTAAACCGTTAATTTTAATTTATGCTTGGTTTCGAACGCAGCTTACGTTTATTTCCCATCATCTGTTAAAATACGTCTGAGAAAGTATTCACAATCAAAAAAATATATAAAGAAACCGCACTTGAAATAATATCTGAATTCACAATAAAAAAGTACTTACATTAATCTCATAGTAATTTAAATTTCCCAGCATATTTCTAGATAAATAATTAACAGTTTAAATTTGAGAAATTCAGTTTATGAATAAACACTTACAAAGCCTGATAAATTTAATAAAAAACTACAGTCCTAAGAATAAAGTAAAAGCCTGATACTCAGGTCCAAAATTCCGAGAATAGATACATCTGATTATGGTGTACTTGATTTCATTTGAGGGATTACGATCGATTATCTACACGAAGGATCCAGGCCGGTGGAGGGGGGGTCTTTCTAAGGGGGTTTTAAACCGTATTAACTCAAAGATTCGGAGAAAACCACGGAAAACTCCGAATGGCTAGGCGGACGCGACCTAGGTTTGAACCGGTCACCTTCCGTCTCAAACTTGAGAGCGCTATGCTCTCGGACACTGGTGGGGCATGGTACTCTAGACAGAATTTTAAAACTACTGGTAAGAGCCGATATTTAACTTTGAAGAGAAAGGGATAATGTTTTAAAAAGTCATTTTATTCATTCTTATTTTTACTCCAAAACATACCTTTTTTCGCTTACAATGTTGATTCAGACTTCACTAGTAACATTATTTTGTAGAAAAAGCCACTCAATGTTCATCGTCGAAGAATAAAGAGCTGCATTTATGCTGATAAATGTGAGGGGGGGGGGGGTTGTTGGAAGAACCATCGTCAGTTATCCTTTATATAGGGGGCACAATGTTCATCAATTGGGAACCTGACCCTTTCAGATCCTGCGTTTATAACTGGGGACACAAAAATTGCCTATACCATCACCTGTACATGTACAGGATGGGTGTCCTAATTTGTGTGCATGGAGAAGTAAACGACATCGAACAATGGTACTTAATAAAAAAACTAGATAATAGTATTTTATACAAATGCTGAATGTTTATTAAGTAAATCAAACATTATGGATTGCGTATGTGGTTATAGAAATATTTATTTAGTAAAGCAACGAAATTTCCGTTTCTAATTCCCTTTCAAAAGAACCCTGCTTTTGTTAGTGAATACGTTTAAAGTATAGAGTGCATTACAGGATTGCAAAAAAATATATAACCCCACCCCCTTCTTTAGCACAAATATGTTAGTCTGTAGAAACTGGCAATTCACTTGCATTTCAGAACAGGTGCTTGCTAATATCTTTCTCTATTCTCGAACACAAAACAAATACTCTTCCTATGAATCGAACACTACCACCTCTGCCATCCAGAATTTATTAATTTCACTATAACCGAAAAATGCTATGAACATTTCTAACGCATGTGAATCTGGACTCATGAACTGCGTTCGCTAAAGTCGAAAGTTCACTATATCCAGGTTCACTATAACCGGAGTTCACTGCATCTTAATTACAAATTCAATCTATTACCAATATAAGAATTATTTAATTCACAGAGGAATTATTTAATGAGGTCTAAAACGTGCTTAGGGATATCTTCCCTCTGTGAAAAGCGTCTTAGCAATGAATGTGCCGTTGCCTACACTACAGAACTTCACTCAAACATCCTGAACAATTTCTGTAGGCTGGCTGCAGAGAAGGGAGGCGGGGAACTGGAGTTACTAGTACGTAAATTATTACGGTAATACATATTTTTTTCGGTTAGCTGGGGAGAAGGTGGCATGGCCGCCGCCCATGGTTGGATGAAGCAAGGCCGTACCCAGAAAAGAAATTCTGGGAGGGTCCAAAATTTTCGCAGGGGGACCAAACGGTGAAAAAGGCTGAATTTTTCCCCAAAATAATTCATCGTTATTATTTTAATGCCTATGTTATTTTATCTCTCAACACCCTTTATTGAAAAATGTGTCCCAAAAATGCGACATAAAGGTATGCGACATAATTTTGCATGTACTTAAATACTATTAGTACACAACAGCATAAATCTATTGTTACAATATTTCGTAAGCTGTAGAATGTGCATCACGTGTAATTTTCTATAAATAGGTTACACTCATAAAAATTTCAACATAGGGTTACCAGGCGAAATATGCGAAAGATGAGCGATAAAATGACAAAGTCAATTAATATCGTTTAATTATGGCAATAATGAAAATAAAAAAAAATAGGGGGGGGTTCAGGGGGATCTCCCCCTGACTCGGCTCGAACAGCCGAGTTTTTTTAACAGAATTTTAAATTTCGGATGGGGGGGGGCGGGACCCCTGGTCCACCCTCCTGGGTACGGCCTCTGGATGAAGGATATGAGAAATGAATAAAGAAATAAGCTTAAACTGTTAGTGGTGAACCGATGAAAATCTGTTCAGCCGGATAGGGTCAAAGCTTGGAGAATGGTTTCGGAAACTCGGGTGGGGAAAGCTTGGAGGGACCTTGGAGAAACCTTGGCCTGTAACAGGCTGTAGTGCTTAAGAAGAAGCTTAAATGTTTGTATTCTGATATGCATTTAAGCTTATGATCTTATGAATTTGATCTTAATATGTAAGCTTTATTATTAGCCTTATTCTAAAGTATAAATTAAAGCAGTAAATGAATGCGCAATAAAGACACTGAACATGGTAAATGGCTGAAGGGCAAAGGTTCCGGGTTCGGGCCTATCGCGCGGCCATCAACTAACAGTCTAGAGTTTTTATTGCTTTTTTTTTCTCAGATGCACTGCGAGTACTCGTTATAATCACTTTAAAAGTCCTCCACCTAAGGCACCCGTCCTTTGGCAGATAGCCCTCGAGTAGCTTTGCCTTAATACGCACTGTTGAAATACATCACCCTTCAAAGGTGATAATGATTCTTATGGTCTTGAAGTTGTAACATAAATTTCAGCTGTTGTAGCAAAATATAATAAACATTCAAAAAAGTATGCGCCAAAAGACAAAAAATGAAACTATTACATGCTGCCGTTATAAATGAGGAAAACTTGGCAAAAGAGTTCAATTATATTTGTTCCCGAAGATATTCCGTCTAAAAAATATCCAAAGTTCCAAGACACATTCCTGTATTATTTTTAACAATAGCGTAGTTCAAGCAATACATTAAGATAAAGACATAAGTGAAAAATATACTTAACGGCGCAAAAAAGCAGTTGTTATTGTGAACACGCATATCTGATTTGTGTGATTGGCTTGAAACCGGCTTATAAATCCTCGTCAGTAGGATTTTAATTCGATATTATACATTGAAAAATATATTCAAAATAAAGAGTTAAAAAAAATAACACTACGTTAATGAAAATTTCCTTTCCTAAGTTCTCAGAAAATAAAACTTTATGATGTAGCCCCGTACATAAAATCGCCCAGATAATAAAAAGTACCACTGTTGTGATTCATAAAATTTCAGACTAATACACTGAAAAGCTGCTTATATAAAAATAAATATTTTCTGACTTAAACCACTTTTCAACGGCCCTGGAAGAGGAAACATAACTTCTACTGATCGCGTTTCTGGGTCGTGCATAGATTAGGAAAGAAAAAAGAAAATATTTTGCACTCTAGCTTTAAACTTTCAGTTTCAAATCCATGTATATCCACTGGTCATCAATGTTTAAAGATATATTAGCATCGTTTTGTGATGAAAGGTTGAAAATTTGCATAGTGAATGCACACATTTTTCTAATGGAGAATTTTTTTGACGGGGGGTTTAGTCATATACAAATATAAAATGTTAAACTTTTTAAAGATTATGGAAAGATAAATTTTCTTAACTGAATATTTTTCTCGAACTTTATTTTACAAATTTATTTTCCGTCTACATTATTGGCGCATCTCAAGTAAACAATTAAAGAATACGTTTTTTGATACCCTGTAAGGTATCCTATTATATAAAAGTGTTTTTATTGAGTTATTCCTTAGGAGCAGATTTGTTTATGTGGACAAATATTTAGTTAATTGCTAAAATTTTCGATTTCATATTTTTCAGTGCATATCTTCATTTTTATTTAACGCGCGCCGGGTCTCTTAGGCCCGGGGGATAAAAAAAAATTCTGCCAAAAATAAATCGTCTGGTGATTTTTTTTTAAAGATTTCTTGTAGCTATATTCAAGGTCACCAACTTGACTACAAGAGGCATTTCCAGAATTTAAGTTCCTCTATACTTCTATAAAACAATATTTCGGGCCTTTGAGGCCCGCGCTTACTCTCAATTTAGCATTTATCTCAATAGCAATAGCATACGCTAAAAATATGAATGAAATGCAAATTTTATTTTAATATATTATAATACATATTAATGTCATTGTTGATAATATTGCTGCATTTTTTTAATAATAAATATGCATTTTCTTTTTGATAGACCAATGTGAAAGTCATTTTTTTCTGTTCTGATCAATATTTATTAAAATATTACTAATTACCTTCAAAATACCAGTTGTACGTCTAGTAATTGTTTTTGATACTTACATTAAATTTACTAAGTATTTAGTTAACCGAAAAGCCAAATAGTTTTAAAAATACTGTAAAAAAATACACCGGGCCTGACAGGCCGGTTAAGTGCTCGTAGCGTACGTGCTCATAGCGTACACCCCATCAAGCGTGCTTGTAGCGTAGATGTGGTGCTCGTAGCGTACATCTTCCCCGCCACCTGTTTTCACCACAGTAATAATTGAAAAGCCAAACAAAAATACAATATACAATCATCTGTATTTTTGTTTGGCGTCCAATTATTTCTAGGAATCTTACGCATTCATTCCGCCCCTCTTTGTTCATCTTGCGGGAAACTGTATACAAGAGCGGTTCTAAAGTTGCAGTCTGGGAGGGGGTTTATAATTTTATATAACCCCCCCCATTTATTTTATAATTTATATAAACTCAGTGCCTCAGAGAAGGAGTGACTACTGGGGGACATAGAGAGGAAAAGGGTCACCTTTGACTGCACAATACACTTATAAAATGTTTAATCAATCATCAAATGTGAAATAAGTGTTTAATTAATCATGTAATTGATGAAGTATGTAAATCCCAAAAGTAATAACCATGCATCTTCGACCCCATCGATCAAAATTGTCCCCCCCCCTACTAAAATGAGACGGGATCGGACCCTGTAATTCGCGATTGTGAATTTCCTATGCAGAATTATTTTTTTCACTTTCGTTTTCAAAATCCTGGGAGGGGTAATTACCCCCCCCCGTAAAACCGCCTAATACCTGTACACTTTTACATTTTCTTCTTTCAGATAGCTTGATTTTCAGCCGGGAACGCAGCAAGAAAGCATTTATACAGATAGAAAAATTAATAGTTTAAATAGCAATATATTTTTAAATGACGGTTTTTTATCATTTTAAGAGGTTTCTAGTATGATACATTATGTACACAGATTGCTTGCACACCTTTAAACAAGACAACAGCAATAGGATGACCAGCAACTCAATTTTCTTGCTAAAGAAGGTGGTTTTTTCCCCATATTTTATTTTTTTTCTAAACTACGATTTTGTGGACTAAAATGGCCGCTACTAAAGTAGTTCTACATTTAGTCGGATTTGCTGTGGTGAGAACGGAAACAGGTGGAGGGGGAGATGTACGCTACGAGCACCACATGCACGCTACAAGCACCCTTGATTGGGTGTACGCTATGAGCACGTACGCTACGAGCACGGCACCCGACAGGCCAGGAGCAATCTCCCGTTACTGGGAGTCGGGCGCGTGCTGCCCAGTTAAACGTGTCTGTCTTAGAAAAAAAGAATGTTAAAACACGTGGCCATGTTATCATTTTTTCCAGTTAAACTCAGTGATGTGTTTGAAAAAAAAAGATAATGTTAATTAAGCAATATTTTCCAAAGTTGAATGTTTCTTTGCAATAAAAATACATCTCTCTTGCATTTAATCTTTAATATATTTTGAATGGACTATCTTTATGCGTTATACATTACTATTTTTTTAGTAGTAATAATGAGCATTCAAAGTATATTTTTAAATTTGCAGTTCTCAATTTAGGGAAAAGATGCAATTTTTTCAATCACAATGTTTCCTGTTTAAAATAGTTACCTCTAATGAATGTAATGAATTTTCAAGGTATATTCTTAAACACATTGTCTTGTTTTTTTTTCTTTATAGAAGAAAAATAACTCTATTCCAGCCACAATTTTTCAACAAATTTAAAACTAAGTCAGTTACGTCACAATGTTTCTTGCAAATCCCTTTATGAATTTTAGTATACACTGCACCAATATATTTCGCAAACAGAATATCTTCCGCATATTCTAAAATCAAAAAAAAAAAAAAATACTACAGTAGTAACGTTTATTTTAAAAGTTGAAGAAAAAAACCCATTGCTGAGAATAAAATTTAAACATCATTCTTGAGAAAATATCGTGTACTTTAAACAGTACAGTTTTGCAAGCGTATGTAAATAATTACAAAAAAAAATCGGTATATTGGAAGTAAATGTCTTACAACATTACAAAATACTACTGTTTTATTTTAGAGTATCTGTAGAAAAAAAAACCTCTTGAATTTAGACATAGTGTGTACAATTTTATTTCGTTTTTCAATTTAGAATGTGCCTATCTGTTATAATATTTTAGTTAAAATTCAAATTATTAACGCAACATAAAACGCACACCTATTTCAACGAAATCATCTACGAGGATACGTTGGTTCGTGAAACAACTTAAGATTGTTGCACGTATTAGTTTGAAGCAGGAAATTCATCTCCCATGTAGTAAAGCATTTACGCACATGGATAATATCGATTTGTTTGGGCTCGGTTTACAACGCTCGTGAATGCACCTGCTCGTAATCGGATTAAAATTCAATTAACTTGTTGGCTGAGCCTTTTGAGTTAGTGGGATAATGCATAAGATTATAATGATGCAAATTTATTGCACTAGATTCTGCACACAAGTTGTTGTATGTGCTAGAATTCGATATTAATAGTATATAATAAATTAGTTTATTAACGCATAAATATTTCAAGCATGTTATTGTATTTCATATTCAAAATATAGATAATGAATGCAAAATATAGCCAAAACAATAATTTGCAATTAAATATATGTATATGTAACTTATTTCAGTTTAAAATACAAAATTGAAAATTCTATTGGGTTGTTTGAAAAGTCATTCCGTTTTTTTTAAGAATATGAGGAATCCATATGTTCAGTTTTAAGGCGTTTCAAATGATCATGAATGATCGAATTCGATAAATTTAATCTTTCAGCAATCTCACAAGTTGTTATTCGCCAATCAATACCTTTATTGTGTCTTCATTAGCTTCAAGTGTTCTTCCAGAAGGTAGTGCGTCTTCAACATATAAATAGCCGGATCAAAATTTTGCAAACCAGTTTTGGCACTGGTGTTTTCTGAATACATCTTCTCCATATACATCGGATAATTTTACCTTTTTTAAGCAATAAATTTAGTTTTTCGGTAGAGAAAAAGCAAAGCATGTCGAAAATGCCGTTTTCCAGTTTCCATATTTGAGGGTGTACCAACCAAAAACTACTGCTCTGAATGAATCTAACTTTTTTCGCAAGCAAGTTTGCTATATAAGCTGTCAAAATAAAATATAATAACTAGGCTTAAGTGAGAAGTTGTCTGTGGAAAAATACAATTATGTCCTCTCTTGGCGAAGAACGAAATTACTTTTCGAACTACCCAATACGTTGATTGTCCTTTTATTAATTTATACTTGTTAATGCTGAAGCGTTAGATAGCACCTACTTTAAAGCCGTAATGGAACATCGATTAAGCCTACTATAATTTTCGCTTCATAATGCAAATTGACAGAAAGTTGGTCATAAATCTGATTTGGAAGTTCTTCTAGATAAGCGAACAAAAAAGTAAATCTTTTGAGTCGGTTCTTTTATGACTCTCATTGTGGGATTTTTGTAAAATTTTTCTCGGGGGTTCGAGGGTTCATGGGAAAATATGGAACACTTCTTTCTGGGCAGTTTTTTCTTAAAGTAATGGAAAACAGTAGGAGGAATTTGTTAAACCCATTTAAGAGTTTTGAAGGTATTTTGCATCCGATAAGTATATTTTCGGGGGGAGGGTTTCAAACCCTGGCAATGAAAAACGAGTTTTTTTTTTCTTTCTCTTCAGGAGAGGTGTAAATGAAAGCGTAAATAAAGTGTGATTTTTTGGGGGGAAAACAACTCTACACCGCATTTTAGGTAATCTCCTTCACCATCCATTTTTGCACTTTTATGTGACCTTATTACTTGTAATAAATTAAAGAAATTATTTTATTTCAAACTTTTAATTGAAAATTTAAGTAAATATGGTGTAATTTAGTATCAGAATTTGTCTCGTTATTTTTTTTATCTAATTAATTATAGTTTTTTTTTGTCTGCTCGCCTTCTCCCGAGCCTTGGTTTATTGTGAATAAAATGTGCTGCATTTACGCTTAATTTTAGTAAATTCATTGTATGCTTGTAAACTATATGATTTGAAAATTAAAGACATTTTAAAGAATTAAATAGGGAGGGGTAATGTAGCATTAAGCTACTTCTTCAGAGGTTATAAATTAATTGAGATTTTTACTTCTACTCTCTAACGAAAGCCCACCACATAAAGATTTACACAGTGGTTTAGAAACAGTTTTTGTAAGCAGTGCAAGATATTCCAAATCTGTTGAGTTTCTATGAAATCTTTTTTAAATAAAATTTTCTGTCTAGCTATTGTTTATTTTCGGATCATTTTTTTGTATCAAACTAAAAAATATGATTAAATATTAGAATAAGTGAAGTTGTAATTATTTATAATAATATAATATAACTGAATAATTATTATTATAATAATTTTTTTATTTTATCACCCATATTCTCTAGATTTTCCACCAGCTTTATACAGGATAGTTATCATTAAATATCCCCTATAAGAGATCTACAGCTAAGATGAGTGAACGGATTGTAACCAAATTTTTTGTGTGGACTCTAGAGGAAATGCGCTGGAGGATATTTAGGGATATTTAGGGGAAAATGTCTACTACGTGGCGCTTAGACAAAAAAACAGCAAATTTAACAGTGGAAAGTGGTTCTTGCGAAATGTTAAAACAATTGCAACATTTATTTAATAGTTTTCGAGCATTTATTAACTGATTTGGATCATTTTTACTATTCTATTTTCACGTGTAAAGCTCCACCTAGTTGATGCTTCTGAACTATTTCTTTGGAAAACTTACTGGAGAGCAACTCTTTCGAACCCATATGCAAATTGTGGCAAGCAGCAGTTCTGTTTCAGCTGCAGAATGTTGTTAATAGGGAAGTTTAATTGTAAAAACATTGTCCTTTATCGAAACAGGTCTGTTAATTCAGCATTTTGATTTCTCGTTCCAAAAATTAATAAAAATTCGTATAATAACACTCATAAATGTCGTTACAAGCAAAATGATTATTTCGGTCGATACAAAAGGTGCAGCCTTCCCCATTTGCGAAAAAGTTCAAGCATCTTCAACAGCAAAAAGCCTAGAAGAAGGTTTTCCTTGCTGGCCCTGGAACTTTTAAGCTCCAGTTGTAGTTAAGTTCTCTTGTAGATAATCGAAACTTTTTGTAAACGTCTTGCATAAAAGTTTGGATTGGATGTACATAGGTAAATTATGTAATGAAAATAGCCTGTAGCTTATTCTACATATGCCTGTATTAGACTATCTATCGCTTGTATCTTCTTTTATTGGTGCGAAAATTATGCACTATTTATATTTTTAAAACATATTTTTAACAAGATGCAAAAAACACTAAAACTTAATATCTGCATGAAATACATATTCATTATAGCAATCCAATTAAAGCCAGTATCATTTAGAATTAGAAAGTACTTCCTTCTCATGTGCTTATAGGAATGTATCTATGCCACTTATCGTTTCTTTTATATTTTCTTTACATCTGTGCTTTCTTAGAGGGATACAATGAAACACTGAATATTTCGAACGGATTAACACGGAATGCACTAGTAAAAGTATCCTTATCTCACAAAACCTTTTCTCACTGATACATGCATGTCCAAACAAACCTAAACACCGACTTTTCTCAAAGATAAATATGGCGCCTTAAGACTCCGATGTCTGTTCTTAAATATCCGACCATTAACTTGACGAATGGTTTTGTCAAGACCAATTTATTATGCTGTATAGGTAAATGAAGAATCCAAAACCGGGTTCATTTGCGACATTTTCGTACCTGTATCGGAAGCGAACCAGCGTAGAAGACACAGAGAAATATATTTCAGACTGGCGAGAAGAGATAACGGGTTGTTTAGAAAGGCATCTTCAAAAGATACATGGATTTTCGTGACGACGTATAATGTTTTAATTGGATAAATGAGTGTTTTAAAGCCAGGAATATAACTCACAATTCCCACTAAATATTTTCTAATATAAATTTGAGTTCTAGATTGTATGTTTACACCGTTCAGCATATAAAGCAGGTGCGTTGAAACTGACATTATGCAGATGAGAATTTAGAAGTGTAGAGACCGTACACTCTATGAATTTGTCATTATTAACTTCAGTTGAAAGATTTAAAACAAATTGAATTTTAATTTTAGCAAGCATCGCAGACTGATCTATTTCTTTCAAGAGTCTTCCCTTATTGGTATTTAAAATAATAAATAAATTATAGACATATGCAATAAATTACAAAATTAATTTTAAATTGTACAAAATTTTATGGTATCTGCCACACTTTTCAAGAGATTAAATCTAAATAAATGCAAAACTGAAATTTTTTCTCGGCCCCCGCTCAAAAAGATTCCAGGTTACTATCGTGTATCTCGTATATTAATTAGACGATAGACAAAGTTTGAACTTTTCACAGTGGCGGCCCGTGGTTAAAAATGTTAGTGCAGCCGGAAGTATAGGAGCCCCCTACCCCCCCCTCCTCCTCCGGACAGAAATGGAAAATCTTTGTTACTGAATTCGAAAGCTGGCGGATTAAGTCCTCACCGATGAAAAAAAAAAAAGAAATTACATAAAACATGTAAGAGGTCCTATTTTACTTCCATAAAATGGACTCCAGGCTTACCTTCTTGTTAAATTCAGCAATATAAAGTCGAGAGTTTTCCTTTAATGCGTCAGCAATTTGGGTCCCACTTCTTAACAACTCCTTAAATTTTAAAGATTTTAATTTAAATGTTAGATTAAGCCTTCATGTGTTTTACATGCTCTTGTGATGGTGGTTAACCCATCATATCCAGTACCATTCCAAACGCTCTTTTTTATCCCAACGATTAAACACGGCCAACAAAACATTTTTTGTAATTAAAAACTGCCACATAGCCACGAGAATAATGCATACCAATGATGATTGGAAGCTACGACCATGCTGAGACGAACCTGCTGTTTTCTTATGAATGGACAATTTTGGTGTCGGTCTATTTTCTTTTAGTGGTTGTCGTTTATCATCTTCTTTCCATATGTTAAATAGAGTTTCAAGCAAGACACAAACTGGATGATATCGGGGCTGCATGTTTCAAAACGGTTAAATCATAAATTTTAATAATACAGTAACAAATAAAGGTAAAAACTTTCAACCTTCCCAGACAAAAAAAAAAACTCTTTCCCTTCCGTTAGAACGGACTAGAATATATATTCTCTGTGTCTTACTCTCTTCCTCACTTTTCGTCCAAGCCAATCAGTAGTTTAATTCACAAGTGCAGCCAGAGCTAGAAAAGCTTCCATCAGCTGAGTCTTAGCTGCGTAGCCCCTATTACTAGCCTATGCGCGGAGAGGCTGTTTACGTAGTCGTTGTCATGGCAACGGTGCTGTCAATTTCCTTATCAGACCTCATGGCTGTACCAAAGATTTTCCCAATTGAATTGAGGGAAGATTAAAGCGCTTTTATCTGAATCCGTCATCCGGCCACAATACGGTTTTTTTTTTTGGAGATTTTTTTTTAATTTACCGTAGGAATTCCATAATTCTAATCTGAATTTAGGAAAATTAATAGAATAAATTACTTTAAAGTATGTGCTGATAATTTCAAGTGCAGCCCGGCTGTACTTGCTGTATTCCACGAGCCGCCACTGACTTTTCATCATAAAAAGGTTTCAGGATATGGATAAAGTTGGTTAGGGGCTACGTAATATCAATTATAGGAAAAGTTTAATATATTTGTGCAAACATTGTTTTGTTTTTTAATTTATGAATGATCCCTCTAAAATGCAATCAACCAACTTGATTTTTTACTTTCGAGATTTTTTAAAAATGGTTTAATTCCGCAAACTTATTTTGATATCTTCGATTGATTTTAGGATAAAAAATGATTTTTTCTATCACCTTATTATTCTATGGGGCACATTTTACTATTTGGGAATATTTCTTATACGGGAGGTGGTACAAAAATTTATGTTCTGTTTATTTAAATTTAATATCCTGCAAATTTTAATGGACACCATAAAATTTTGCTTTTTTAAGTAACTTTATTATTTATCGCATATATTTATTATCTTTGTTTACGGAATAAAAGCCTAGGTCAATTTGTTTGGGATACTCTGAATACGTGGGTCATTCTATTTCATCAAAGTAATTCTTTGCATCAATTCTCTCTTTTCCCACTTTTGCTTTCGTATTTCGAGAGAAAGCGTTAGTAAATGATCCTTTGTTTTCTCTGATGCTAGAACTGATAATGCATGTGCTTGATAAACCTGCGTTATGAGTTAGAATTTACAATTTACAATTTATGATAGTTTTTCATTTTCAGTGTAGCACTGGTAATAAATATTTGGCATTTTAATGTGTATTACCAGAAATTTATCGACCTCGTCAAGCATTTCCAAATTGTTTTGCTTATATGTATATCTATATGCTAGCGACCAGTCCATTACCAAGACTTGATCCCTTATGGTTGTTTATGGTGTAAGGCAGATCAAATGTTTATACTATCGCTATCATTTGCTTTCAGTTTTTATAAATTTAATCTGTTTAAAATCATACATTTTAACTTTTATTTCTGTTCTCATTTTTCTTTACTTCGGCTAGCAAAATCTCAAATTTTCTTTTCCCCGCATGCAAAAGGTTTTACTGTGTATTAATTTCAGACTGGTTGTAGCCTCCTGGGCTAAAAACAGTTTTTACTATATCGGTTTGTAATCGAAACGTGTTTTTCCTTCCCTCCTGTTACCTACTGTTGACACTTAATTTGGCATTCTTTGTTTTAATGCCTTTCTAAACAGTGTCCTCATCATTCGTGACAAAAAATTATCCATGTCTTTCAGAATGGTTACATTCAAATGGATTCACTTCAGTATCTTCTTTGTTCTCTTGAAAAAAAAATATCCCTGTATCAAAACTTCTGAAACATAAAATTATAAAAGACAAAATAAAACTTTAGTGATATAATCATAAGTCAGAAAATTCATTCATTCAACAGAAACTTATGTACAACAAAAGACATATCGGGCAGAGGAAACGATTTAAGAAAACTTATTTTGCCGCTCAATGTTGACTTTTCGCTATGTGCCGCCTGAAAGGAAATAAGACAGAAAATAATATAAAATAAGAGCAAACAGGAAGAGGACTGACCCTTCATTCGCTGAGTTGATGTTCTATATCGCTGTTGCTTCAGGCACTGAGCACAGCTTTGACCAAATTGATTTGCTTCTACGTGGTGTCCTTTGTCTGTGATGTGGCGACAAATGAACATATATCGTCTTACTTGTGATCAGGAATGGTGTTCCAGGCTGCAGACTAAATTAAACACAGAGTATTTTCTGGTGCTTATGTATTGATGCTACTTTTCTGAATCTTTACTTTGGTGGTGTATTAGTATGCGGTTAGTGGATGTCACCTCATGTATGCACTAAGTTTCGTTCGCTTTTGATCAGCTATCTATGTTACAATTGTTGAGAACGTTTAAGAGCCAATTTTTTCAAAAGTCGGGAAATCGGGCGGGCTTGGATCTTGACATTTTTGATTTTGTTGAAATTTTCAGGATTCGTTCTTCACGTAATTTTTTTTCTCCTTTCTTCCAAAAAAATCCTATAGTTTGAGAGCTCCCTACCTGAAATTTTCTCATTTTTTTTTAGTAGGGATGGACGCGAGACAGAGATTTACAGCTTTTTTTGCGAGATAAGACATATATTTTTAACATTGCGATATAGGATTTTGTAAGTCGAGACGAAGCTTTTAGACTGTTTTGAGAGACGCCTATTTCTCGTCTGGCGTCCATCCCCACTTTTTAGAGAAAAACACCTTTTTATCGTAAGCTAATACTAGCTGTGCCAAGAGTGAACCACGGCATTCGCAATTATTTTGTGTTCTACTACGTCCAGACTGAGTGATAAGACACAGATACTAATGGTTGACTCT
Organism: Cheiracanthium punctorium; assembly: GCA_038373885.1. Classification (NCBI taxonomy): domain Eukaryota; kingdom Metazoa; phylum Arthropoda; class Arachnida; order Araneae; family Cheiracanthiidae; genus Cheiracanthium; species Cheiracanthium punctorium. The sequence goes on along the minus strand of JAWZYV010013157.1, from coordinate 57,186 downwards.
TGTAACAAAGGCCAAGGGTCATTCAAAAATTTTCGGAGAAAGCATTTTATTCTGAAATTTGACCGTTAAAATCTTTTTGTGGGTCATTTCAAGTCAATTCAGCACACTGATTCATATTTGACGACTCAGATTTTCATGATTTTTAGTATGCAGCAACATATTATAGACATAAGGAAAAATACCAGGTTTCAGCTGTGTAGTACAATTATTTCTGAAGTTATTAAATTTTAAAGGTTTAAATTTTTATGCAAAAATCACGTGTTTTGGCCGCTTTAGTTGTCTGTAGGCTGGCAAACAGCGAAGATACAAACGTGGGAGTGGTCTCATTTTAAATCTCTTGAATGGGGCTTATATGATAAGCTGCAAGATAGAGGCTATAATTAAAAATTTAAATTTAAATTTTACAATTTAAATTTCTCAAACAGTGGCAATTTTAAAAATTCCAAAAAATTATCAAAAACAGTTTGTAATGTAATAACATAGCAAAATTCTATCATGGGATCTGGACACACAGCGCTAATAAAAACACACATTTTGTTAAAAAAAAAGTTAAAAGAAGTAAGTTCATTGAATGAAGCAAACGGTGGTTATTACTTTTACATAATTTTTAACGGAGAAAGGTCACATAGACGCTTACCATTATTAAAATTCCAATATACAATGGTGGCCAAAATTGTGGACACTTATGGAAACTTTTTTTTTGTTTTCTAAGTTTGTATGCGTATAAAAAAATGTTATGTTTCACAAAATGTCATACTATTTTACATAATTTTAAAGATAATTTAATACAGATTTCAATACATAAGACAAAATTAAAATATTTGAAACACAAAAAGTTAAAGGGTAATAATCATCGAGATACATTAGATATTGAAGATTGCAGTGAGTTGTCAGCAGTTTGTAAGGCAGCCTTAATTTTTTATTACAGCTTCACATCGATGTTTCATCGAGCTAACGAGAGTTTTAAGGTCAGGAAAATAACAGTGATTGACCTGGAAAGTTAAAAACTACAACCCAATTCATCACTGCATTTGCTTTTTAGATTAAAGTAATTATAACTTTTGTTCTATTGCAGATATTTAAAATTAGCTTTGAGTACTGAAAACAGTATTAAATTTTCTTTAAAATGATATATCCAGGTGCCAGGGCACTCGTCTAGAAAGGGTTCAAAATTAAGACACCACCCACATGGAGCTACGTTGGTCTGCCTACTAGGCGTCCTATAGTGAAATGACCAACGTCTCTGACCCACGCAGCGGCCAAGCGTACAAGTAGAGCCGTTGACCCGGCCATTAGAATGAAAGAAGAAAAACTTTTAGGGGAGGTAGAGCACATAAAAAGGATGCAGAATCGCATAGCAATGTGAGGTGAAAGACGTCGTCTTCGTTATAACGGTTAATCATCACTCCACAAAAAGCGTGTGTGATAATGCGATTTTGAATCCTTATTATGTACCCTATCTCCCACAAAAAATTATCGTTATATTTTTGGTTCACCCCACATGCACAGAAAAAGGATCTCTGGCCTCGAGTCTGCTAGCGAAAAAATTAATCACTGATTAATACACGCTAGCAGACTCGAGCATTATTATTCACATATTGCATTTTGTGAAAAGTAGCACTTCGTATAAGCATATAAAGTTAGAAAACCTAACATTTCCAAAAGTGTCCACAATTTTGGCCACCACTGTAATGTGTAAAGCTAAAGATTAACAAATCGAGTACTTTAACTAGGAGACGAAAGGTGCTGGTTCGAATCCAGGTTGAATCCGCCGACCGAGCCGTTCCGAGTATCCCAAGGTTTTCTCCAAAACTACGCGTACATGCGGGCTATTACCCCTTAGAAAGACCCCCCCCCCCACGGAGAGCACTGCCCTAGGATTAGATCCCTCGAGTAGGTAATCGATCGTAATCTGGAAAAAAAAAAAAAAGCGAAAAACACATTAATTTTTTGTGTCGATTAAATCATATGCATTTTTCATGTGCTCCATTTAAACTTATTTAATTTTAACTTAGGATACTTGAAAAGCGCATTTTTATAAAGATTTTCTAAAATGTAAAAAAAAAAAGAATTTTTTAATATAAAGACTATAATGAAAAATGCTCATTTTGAAATGTAATTACGAAATTCCTGGAAAACTTGGAAACTACTGGGAAACATTTTTTAACCCCCCCCCCCTTTCCAATCGACTCATTCGAGCCCCCAACCGAATATTATTTAAAAGTCGGCACCAGTGTACTATGAAGGTTATAATGAAGCAGTTTGTACGTATTTTTCATTATTTCTTTTGTTTTTATAGGACTAACTACCAAGAAAGTACTGTCTTGGGAAAGAAATACGGAATTTTGCCCCTCCACCGATCTCAGGCAGTTCCTATAACGGTAACTGGACATAGAACTTGTACCGAAGAAATTATTATTGTGAAAAGAATTTTATTGTGTTGCTGATGATGGGAGTATTTGTAAAATAAATATAGAAGCAGAGCCGTAGAGAATTAAAAATTGTGGCGCATGTGATCGATGATAGTGGTTAGTATTTGATGAATTGGTTGAACACAGGGTTTTTCCCTGATTTACGTATTTTCCTTCTATTTTTTTAACACACAGACACACAAACACATCTAGAATACTTGAGCATGCAGTAAACATCTTTATCGAAGGAAAAGAAAACGATCATCAACATGCCAGATATGAATAATTCCTTGCACTAAACAAAACATCACTTCCGAACTCTATAGATGAAGACACATAAAAATGGCACTCTTTCTTGAATCAAAGAATAAAAAGGATAAATGACGATAATAAGCATTTTTTTTTATTTTCAGGAGAGCACAATATAAGCTTCTTGGTTAAGTTGCACACAATAAATATTGAATGTAGAAACAATTACATATTTTCACATAAAATTAGAATATATTACGGACACGGACAGAGGCACAAGCCCCGAAGGGCAAGTGCTTGCCCGAACCTCCAACGCAGCTCTACTCTGGCCGCTAACTTACAACTGACTGCCCATATTCAAAGATGCACAGGGGGTATGTCACGAGGACAACTTTTTCCGTTAAGCTATTACATATGTAAGAGAGAAAAAAGGAACTCGAAAGACTGTTCTAGAACATTCGATGCATGCAGCTGCACACAGAGAAGCAAAAAAAAGGAAAACAAAACACTGCGGTCTGTGCAAGTTAGGCTTTCATATGAATAAGTGCGAAAAGAGGATGGGAAGAAAAAATATAAATAAAACAGATTGCAGCTGCAAGTTTGATTAGCATAGCAGAAGGCAGGAAATCGAAATGATTAAAAGTGCGTTATTGCCTTACAAATAAAATGGCTGAAAGGAAATTTGAAAGCTTTAAAAAGAGTTACTGTTAAAAACTTATAATTAATTAAATTTAGAATAGATTATTAGTTTAAATTTAGACAAAATTAATTAAGATTTGTAATAATAGTTTTTCATAAAAAAATATGCACGTTGTGTCAACGTGACAGAACTCTCTGGAACTTGACAAATATTTTTCTTTCACTTGGTCATCGGTTTAACAAAAATTTTTGCTGGAATACCGGTTAAGAGAAAAGTTTTACATTACACTCCCTCCCAAACTTACTTATCTTGATTATCTCCACAGCACCACTAGTATATGCTCGCAGCACCCCAGGGTGCCGAGGTACACAGTATTCTGCTGTATCGTATTTTATTTATTTTATTGTGTTCTAAACAGTGCATAGCAAAATTAGTAATTGACAAATAAAACTTTACTACATTTGAAACATTATTCACAAAACATTCATTATCATAATTTTGCTAAATGTACTTAGACATCACAAACTACGTTTGATATTTTTTTGAAATTTTTAAAATTACCAATTTTTGAAAAATTCAAATTTTAAAATATAAATTCAAAATTTAATTTTCTTTAAAATTTTAACCCCTACTTTGTGGCATATCATATCAAAGCTCCATTCAAGAGCTTTAAAATGAGACCACCCCCATGTTTGTATCTTCATTTGTTGCCAGCTTAAAAGCAACTAAATGTGCCAAAACATGTAATTTTTTCATAAAAATTTAAATTTGCAAAATTTAATAATTCCAGAAATAACTGTGCTACATAGCTGAAATTTGGTATTTTTCTTAAGTCTATGATATAGTACTGCATACCAAAAATCATGAAAATCTGAGATATTAAGTTTGAAAAATCTCCCAAAACTGTGTTGATATGATATAGAATAACCCTAAAACCAAAAGTAAACCACAAAGATGTATGTTTCAGTGAATACATACTAAGAGAAGTTTTGAAAAAGGGTAAGATATGTGTGGCTGACTTTTGGCGTAAGGAAACAGTTGACCTAAAAATTCCAAAAAATACAAAAGTGCATGATTTTGAAGACCATTTACTGCTTATACTCAGAGTGAACATACATGAAATCAGTTGGAGAAGAAGCCTTAAGTACAGCGAAATCAAAATCAATTCACCTATGTCTGGTAACTTGTTAAAATTTTTATATAATGCGGCTCTTTGCATTGTGTTTTGTTTCACAGATTATCAAATATTGATTGCTTTTATTTCAATATTTTTTACTGTTATACGTAAAAATGTAGCCGCAAAATACGCCTTAAGTATAGAAGAAACAAAACAAATTCACAGATTTACTTATTTGTTTGGAAATATGTAAATTTTTGGAGATGCATTTGTTTGGAAATTGTTCAGAAATGTGGATAAGTTTTTTTTTCAATATTTATTACTATTATATGTAAAACATTAGGTGGCAAAGAAGCCTTATGTATAACAAAAGTAAAATAAATTCACAGATCTGTGGTTATTTATAAAAATTTTATATAGTAACCCTCGATACTTCGTGTCAGATAGCACACTTGTCCATATTATGCCCATATCATGACACTCTTATCCGGAACATGTCCGTGTCCATAACAGGATATCCCCTGGACGTCATTTTAACTGTATCTTTGGGAAAACCCATTACATGTTTCTAACATGACATTAAACAGACATTTGAACACCCCCAATTATATCTTTTTATCAACATGAGTAGTAAAATCCATAGTATAATTCTAACGTGTCGGTTCGTACAGGTACTCCATTTTGTAAAATTCCAAACTTTTGAAAAGTTGTCTTAAAACGTGCTATTATTTGATATAATCAAGAATTTTTTTTTCTGAATTTTATAAAGAAAAACTGGATCGCTTTTGAAACATCAAGCCGTTTTAGGACATTTAAAAAACCAAAATTATTTAGGTGGATATTTGAAGGAAAAATACATATTGAAGTGGTCCCTGTGAATGTTCAGAATTTCAGCCCAAACGATATCGTTATGGAAGAAGTGTTGTGGCATTGAGACAAATTTTGAACTTGATGTGGAATAAATATAGACAACTTTTGATCATCTCAGTCTGTCCATAACTTGTCTGGTTGTCCATGTGGACATGTGGTCAAGCTTTTGCCGTATCAAAATATCGAGCAGCATTTTGCGGCACAGTTAAAAAATATGGATAGCTTTTATTTCGCTACTTATTATTATTGTATATGAAAATATTACACTAAAAATTTATTTAGCTAATTGTGTTTTTCTCTAAACGTAATATACAATTACGCCATTTATATCACGGTGTTGCAAATGTGCAACTTATATAATAAAATAATGTAAATCCACTGTATTTCGTTAGAAAAATTTTGAATCGCTGATTCTCTTAGGAAACGTAAGCATAAAATATTAACCAATTTTGCCTAGTGTCCCTTTTGTGGGACGGCATTTTCGCTGTCAGTCGAAAACATTAATTTTTCCAAGTCTTTATTCGCGAGTATTGATCCTCAAATATTTTAACATGCCCCAGTAGGATGTTGACATTTCAAATTTTATATATAATGATTTTAAAAGAAATCATCCCTTTTTAAAGAAGTTGACATCTGAAATCTATCTATATTTGATGGTATTAGCAAAAGTCGAAGAAAGTCGCAAAAATAACTGGGCACAAATGGGTAAAAGCAAGTTCACTGCCGGATTAAAGTCCGGTTTAAATTTCTTATGTCGAACTTACTTTCATTTGAATCTCATGATTCTTTCATGGTGGTGTGTTTTTACAAACAGCAGTTTATCTTCAAGTATTTCTCACATTGACTTCAGTTAAATTTACAATTTTGACAGATTAAATGAGATTAACGCTTACGGAACTACTTTAAACACTTATAGATTTGGTAACACAATGCTTTGAAATCATTTGAAAGTACTTAATGGGATGTAGATAATTTTCTGCAACGTAAACATGGTAGTTAAGGCAAAATTTCCTGGATTTTGAAATATCGAAAATATGAAAGAAAACTTGCTTATTATCCATATCTGACACAATAAAATTGAAGAGCTGAACTGATCGATGAGTTTTCACAAAAAATCATCTTATTAATATGTGTTATTGTAATTTATAAAGGAGATCTGCACTTGCAGAATTGAAGGAATTATTTTAACTGAGACTGCCACACTGTAGAGAAACTACACTGTCATTAAAATTAAAACATACACAAATATACCAGATAAGAAATTCTTCGTAACCTATTTAAGCATATGTCGATGAAAGCTTTTCTAAGGGTCTATTTTCTAGGGTAGTTTTTCCTAGGGTCTATTTCAACATTTAGATATCTTTAAAATGTCTGGAAATTTCTATCTTTTTAAATAAGTAGAAGTAACAAAAAATCACTGTATACAAATGCACGCTTGATGAAACATTTTAAGTTTATAAATTCCCCAAAACTTAAGTATTAACAGGTGACTGAAAGATCAAACAGCTTGTATTGCTGGTTCAGAAAATTACACAAATGAAACTTTTGAAACGCCGGCATGATTTATGCGGTATATTTTTCGAATATGAAGAACAGCATGTTCTCTCTTAACTCTTAAGCATAGAAGATTAATGACAACGCGCACTTCATAAACAGACTTCAAATGCAGCTCGTTCTTTTGATATGGGCATTCATAGTGTATTTTTTATAAAATAAATGAGTATTTTTCTATGTAACTTTTCGCACAAAATCCTATAATCATTCTAATTTGCTTATTTAAATTAATCCCTTTCCGACATATAAGATAATGCTAAAAATGTATTAAACTCATATTCCAGTTATATAAAAATAAATAAATGTTATTTTCATTTTTAGATTACTACGACAGGGTAAATATATATGTATATATATATGAATGTATGCATGTATGTATATTACTCCCTTGTTAAGTTAGAGATGAATATCTAGGGCGATGTAAAAAAAAAAAATAAATAAATAAAATAAAATAAACACAAGATTTTCAACAGTTTTGCAAAAATTTATCGACCTATTAACAAGTGGTTAAAGCAATATTTTTAAAGAGTTCTTATTTGCTTATTTAAATTAATTATGACTAAGTATGACTAATTAGTCATTAAGTATGACTAATTCTCAGTCATTAGTATGACTAATTAGTCATTAAGTATGACTAATTCTCAGTAACATATTCATTTATTTTTCTTTCCGCGACAAAATTGGTTTAAAAAATACTGATCTGTTTTACACCTGCACACTGTTTTTTCTAAACATGTATTAAAATGAAGCTTAATACTCCTCAAAATTAAATTTTATGTGCATACTTTTCATACGTACGCATGTTATAGCAAGCATTTTTCTTTGGAAAAAAGAAATAGGTAAAAAATCACATTATAAAAAGACAAGAAGTGAAATAATGTTGGACGAATCTAAATTTTCAAGTATTTTTAAAAAATGTGTGGGATTTCCTTGAAAAGAATAAAAATAAAACTTAATCCTACAAGGCACCTGGTACCATACGTGGAACGCCCACTTTAAATATCTCTCCAGGTCTATAAAATACTTGCATATGCATGTATCGGATTTTAAATATAATTATACATAGATAGAAAATATACAATTCAATTCATTGCGTGTATAGGTCATTGTTCCCATTACTGTCAAAATGGATTGAAAATTAAACCGTAGTCTTTGTGTGTATCATTTGTTTATATAAGGGATTAACAATGTGCGTGATTGTACGTCATACAGAAAAATAATTTGAATTCTAAAATTTCAAATTAAATACGAAAAAAAAATAATAGTTTACCTGAAATAAAAAAATGTGATTTTCTAGTAAAATATTTATTTATTATTGTTTTATTTTTTCCTACTATTAATCACAAATATCATCACATATATTTATTTCAGATAAAGAAAACAAATCGAGTCTTGTACTGTGAAAAAAAAAAATCAAAAGAAAACGTTATTAATAAAAATGCAAATGTTGTGCGTTTTCTTAAACATTTACTAAAATTATGTGCGCAAAGATAAAAAAAATCTTCCAGGCTTCATTTTTACAAATATTAGTTTTTATGAAGAAACATACAATTAAATATCCTTGAAAATGTTTCTTTTTCAAACGAAACAAAGATGTTGTTGAGCATAGATTTACTTATAAATTAATGACATGAATAAATACATAAACAGTAAAATATGACACATCAAATTAAATAACAGTGATCTTTTATTTACAATTTGTGATTTACACAGGCCGATGTAATTTTACAAATATCTATCACAGGAAAAATTTCTATGCATTACATTTTTAAAAAGTTTCTAACAATAGTTTCCTTTCAATGACTGTACGTTGGCTAAATGAGAATCGTTTATATTTAAATTACTTTTAATGTTACTTGTTGGAAGTTAACGTTGGAAAATACAGTATTCAGTGAAGAATCTTTGATTAAATTCTTAATCGGATGTTTCAACATCTTTTATGCTCAAGCATTTGAGTTGTTGATGCGTATATAATTCTTCAATTTGTGCTATTTAAAAAAAAATCCATTTCGAACTTTACAGTCTGTAGCTTCTGTATCAAATGATATTTCACATTATGAATCTGCATAAAGGAAAACTTGGAATCTTCTTTGATTTCTTCTTTAAAACACAGCTTCTGTGAAAAATGCGTAATGAGGCAATACCCTTATATATCATATTACGTCTTTGAATAGGGAGATTGATCTTTTAAATGTTTTCTGATTACCCACTTCTTTCCATTGCCGCTGACTGATTTTGTATGTGATTCAAACATTGAATTTCTTTTAAACACAGATTTTTTTTCATGGGGAAAGACGAAATGTTAACCGGTAGACTGACTGAGATTCTTTGAGGTAATGCGATTAACCACGTAGATTTCGATTTTCCGGTTACGGGCGAGCAAATCCTCTGAGTGAGTTCTGTCGTTGGTTGGCAAAATTCTGCCGCTCTGTTGCCTGAAACGGCTGGTCTAAGAATTTGCACCCATTCACGGTATGCTTCATCGGCGGCTTCTTCAGTTGTCGCTCTTGATTTCACCGGCGGCCCTTGTCCCCCTCTGGCTCGAGGCAGTTAAATGTTGTGGGCCCCTTTTGACGTGAACCTTCGTGCTCTAGGTAAGATGTCGTTGCGCTAGTTTTCTCCCTCGTCTAACTCAAAACTCACTGTCTTTACGGATGTGACACTCTTCGAAGCGACAAAGGGCGTTCTTCTAACTGCTGAAGTTTCATGTTCCTCACCGCATGGCATCACACTGTTTACTCCATCCTATGGATTGGAGCTCTCTTTTTATTTTTTCGGCGGGTTTTCGAGCCATCATCTAGTCGGACACTTCTGCCATCTTTTCCGGACTTTTCCATCATGTCCATACCATCGAAGGATGCCACTGCTTGCCCATCAAGCTTTATAAATCTTCGGTCCGTACTTCTATTTCTTCGGAGAGTCCCTATTCGGAGAATCCCTCCAGGTCCCATTGGTTGCGACTGCTTCAAGCCTAAATGGGTCTTGCGACTGTAATTCAGGAGCTGATTGCTGTTCTTCGTATTTGGGTACATAAAATTCTGCTTTTTGAGTGGCAGAACGTATACATGCGTTTTTATATCTGGTTCTTTAATACATCTTATATTATCTTTTTTTAGGGAACATTTTTATACTATTTCAGTATCTTTATTAATATCTGATACATATATTTCCCCACATCGCTTGACAGTGCTCTGAATTTCAACTACATTTATGCACTTAAGTAATAGACAATTGCCTCATTAATAAGGATGCTAAAAATTTCTAATAAGTATTTATGAAAATTCATCGCATAAACAAAATACTTTATGCTAGTGCCCCTTGCGATATTTCTTAAATGTATTATAAGCTCGCTAAACTTGCACTAAAAATATTGCTTTTTCATCTGAAAGAAAAATGTTCTTTTTTGTTCTTCAAATCTGTGTTGATTTCCATACTGATTGAATGTCATTTAATCTAATAAGATTTTATAAACTGAATAATTTAAAACCTGATTCTGCATTTTGGTAAATTATTCTGATGCTCTCTTTGAATATCTATTATATTTCTTCCAACGTACTCATATGCACTGTTCGCAATTTAATCTTTAGTAATAAGAAACATATGCAAAAATCTTGTTTTCGGATAAGTATTGTTTTCATGAGTAGGCATGTAAATTCATCTGTAGGGAAAAATGCATATACGTCAGTTTGCAGTTTATAAGAATGTATAATAAATTAAGCTGCTGGAGTCATAAAAGTTCTATATTAAAAAAAATTATAGAATGTACGGTTTATACATACTATATATTAAATCATGATTAATATATATCCGAAGTACACGTACATTTGTAACTGTGTATTATAAATGAAAAAAAAATGAAATGCACAAATACGTACTCTAAATATGCAATTAATGAGTTAATTTAAAACATTTAAATATCTGAATCTGATTTTAAAATGTCTGTTAGGTTTCTTCTTATCATTTCCGAAACTAAATTTTAATGATTATTATCTTTCGAAAAAACATAAATTGTAATAACGCACTTCTATCGCTGAATATATTTTTACTTTAAACTAATAAGTCATAATTATATAAATTATAGCCTATTCATAATTACATGCATTAGATCTTTGCGTTAGGACTAGTTTTATTAATTTAACGAGCTGCCTTAACTAAGCACTAACTGAAACATAATGAATTTTTTAATTTAGATTTTTAACCTTGCATTGATTTCAAACAGAGTAAATAGTATAATGTGTCAACTAAAATTTAAAATGTTTAATTCCATTACAATACACAAATGATCTTTAAAGGAAGATTTCACTTAAACAACTATTGAAAAATAATGCGTTTTTTACCTGTGCATTAGTTAGAGATAAAAAATTGCTAGTGAATGATAAGGATTTTTTCAAAATATTTTGTTCGGTTTTGTTTTAATACGTGTGATATTCATGGTTTTATGCATAATATAATATATATTTATGGCATGAAAATATGACTTACTTAGTGTTGGCTTTCCATGAAATCACGGTGAAAATAAAATATTGTTGTTTCAGTCACATAATTGAGTCTTCTTGCAAAGTGTACTTTTCATGTAACTTATATTCAGTTGGCCCTCTGTACTTTTTGTGTAGTCTTCTTCTAAATAAGTACCGTCTAGTTTTCGGAATAGACTTCGGAAATTTTAGTCTATGAAAATACACAACACAAATCAATTACAATGCACAACATTTTCAAGTTGCTTTAGTTGTGAATAAAACTAGAAAGACACTTTAGAAATAAAACGTATCTACGGTGCCCGAAACTTTTTTAACTGTAAAAACATTGTTTTTAAAATTGTAAATGTTTCCAAACGAACTGTCAGAATCACAATCGTTTTTATTTCTTTAAATGTATTGGAATCATTTATTTTCATATTTTTCATAAGTCCAGAGAGTATATTTAATAAAGTTTAATGCTTTACATTATAGACAACCTCGAAAAAGTGTATAAAATTTGTCAAAAGGCTTTTCCGAGTTCTGAGGTTAAAACTTAACAAAGCCGAATAAAATTCTTTTATCATATACCTAATTTCAATATCCTCATAATTACCTAATTTCAGTAGAAAGAATACACGTGTTTAAAAATATGAATTAAAAAAGTGATTACTTGTAAAATGTATAATATTCAATGCAGGTTTTCCAAAGTCTTTTTGCAGCTTCATCATCAGGCAGTGTGAATTCAAAAACAGATGGAGGCAGTGTTTCCTACACAGCAAGAAATATTTTTTGTTAAAAAATAATAAGATTATCAAGTTAAAAACGTTATAAAATTGCTGTACTTTTGTTTAATGCATCAATACACGTATTACATTGTATTTTTTTACAGACTTCCTCTAATGTTATACACACTTAAAACACAAACTTTTCATAGTACTAATTATGGAGTATTATGTTTTCACATTTGAAAACAAACCACAACATCTTGAGATAAACATTTTGGTCTAAAGTTTTAAGCATATGCTTGAGTTCTTGGATTAAAAAATAACAGTGTAAATCCTATACAAGTATCAAACTTTTAAGTAAACTGTGAATTGCGATTTAATCACACTGAGATCATTTTTTCAATAAACATTTGGAGATGATGTGATATTTACATTGAAATCTGGGGTTAAACGAATATTATTGAATACTTTTCACAAAATAATATCAATAAAGTTTCACCCTTCAATAATCTATCTTTACAGAAATATTCAATTTTATACAAATATTTAAAAACTATAAGACATACCCCATCTTTACGGAGTTCAAAGCAAAACTTATTTTTTCTGGACGTTACTTCAAGAATTGTAGACCATTCATATTTTCGAAAGCTAAGGTTGGCTTTTCTAGGGAGATAAACCTGCAGGCCAGAAGGACAGACACCAATCATTGTACTGAAATTTCTCCAGTCATTGACTTCGAAAAGATTGACGCCATACATTTTTAGTTTCTTGGCAATTATAAGGTAATTCAGTTCTGCTTCAGCTGGAGTTTGACCTCTGAAATGAAAATATACATGTATGTGTAAAATTTTACAAAACAAGCAAATGTACACTCTCAGCTTAACGGAGTATCGGTTGAAAATATCCCGCTTAATGTATTAAATATTCGATGTACCAAACAATAATAATTCGTCAGTCTGATCTCGGATGCTGGAATATACTACTTTTTTTAGTAAAATTTCCTGGCAAAATAGCCATACAATTAGGTGGGTTTGACTTTATATATATATATATATATATATTAGCAGATTTATGAGAGGTGTTTGAAAATTTTAGAAATAATATTCGTCGTACAAATATCTAGATTAAACACATTGGAAATGGAATAAAAGGCGCTAGTTACTTTTTAATTTTCTTTAAAATATAATTTCCAGCAATATAATTATAATTCAGAATCATTTATCTTTCTGATACAGGTTGCGTCACAAGTACTTACGGGTTTGGAAGGCTTTTAAAAAAGTATTTTTCAAAATACAGCAACAAAGTAGACTTTACTGGATAAAGAAAAATCCTATATTTAGGTCTTGAATTTAACGCGAGCCAGTTTTTTAACGGGAAATAATTAGTAAAAAAAAATCGCGTTATATTCAGCCTAATACGGTATGTTATTGTGAGCGTTTGAGTGCGATATTTGACACTTAGACATGATATCTGCCGCATCACGAAAAGCTCACATTTGTGACACAACCTGTATTCATGTACTAAAATATGAATAGTAAACTGGAGAAGCATATACGTGCTGTTCATTAATTTATTTTTTGGACACTTACTTATGCTGTTTCCATGATTCCATGATTTTTATTTCATCCATTTTATTCTGATTAGGGATAAGTGCATATTTCGACAAATAGTCTTCACCATGCGTTTCAGAGTCATAATCACCGACGTGAGATTGCACAAAGTATGAAGCTAGTAAATGTGGAGTACAGCGTAGTCTGAAAGCAATCAGAGATTATAAGTATATTTTTATTAAAATGCATTTTTAAACACTATTGAATTTATTACAGGAAATTTATTACATTAATCAAAAATTCATACTTTGAAAAAGGGTTCAAGAAGAAGGGAATTTAGAATATCAAAAGGCAGAATTTGTGAGCCCTTGCACTAGTGTTAATGAAGAAATGACGCAACAGCAAAGTTTTAAAATTAACTATTACATAATGATGACGTGGACACGGAATTTGATAATGCAGTACAAGTACTTACTTTCCACTAAAAATATCATTTCTAATTTGCAGGCACATGTAATATCTGTAAATAAATATAAGATTTATAAATATAAAGAAAAGTATTTAATGCAATCACACAACATTTCAAATTGGTGCTTTAAAGTACATGTGTCACAATGTTCATACACATGATTTTCTTTTAATCCTATAAGTGAAACGTTTCAACTAATGCGTCAGTGTCGATAAATATCTAAGAATGTTCTGAAAGACACAACCAGATTTAAGTTATTTTCTGACTTTAGAAACGTTTTTTTTTTAAAAAATAGAATGACCATATGTATTACCAAATATATTTAAAAAGACATAAATATTCATGTAATTGCTAACAAATAATTAAAAACTGAATGCATCGAGAAAATGTGCCAATTGAATGCAGGGGCATGACTTAAATGGAAATTTTTAGGTCCAGTAAGTATCTTTTCTTAGTGATGCCAATTATTTTTATGTACAGTTAATATATAATATTTATACACTATTTTATATACAATGTTTTATAAACTACTAGAAGAGATTTGAAAGTTTTATAAGAAATAAAAACTTCTTTGATATACAGAATAATTACAGAATAAGGCATCAAAGTAACGAGAATAATAATTTTCGAAAGTCGAAATAGCATATCCCCCCCCTCTTCATGTATAAATTGCATGTGCAGACTTAAAATTAATCTTCAGAAAATTTAATAAAATTTTACAGTAGAAATGTTATTTCAAAAATATCTGATAACATCTGGCTATCAAATACAGGCCTGCATCAAAGAAAAAATATTCAATAAATCCTTTTAATACACTTGTTATTAATCACTTATGAAATTCATGTAACGTTTTTTTTTAATTTCCTTATTAAAATTTCTTACAAATGACGTGGTTATAACAAGATCGTATAGTAATAAAATACACGATTATCGATTTTACTTCAGTAATATAAAATATATATCTAATGGCATTTAGCAAATATTGGAAATTTTGCCAATGAGTTAAGCACACGAGTATAAAACAAGCATATGAGGATTAATCTTTGAGCCTGAATATATTCGGTATCATAATTCGGTAGATCTGAAAATAAAGATTCTTGTGATTTATATTTCATAGGCATTAACTCTTAGAAAAGTAAAATTATTTTAATAAATTCCTTTTGTAATAAGACGTGTACTTTCATCTAATGCAGCACTTTTATTGGTGTTTTTAGCTTTTACTCTTACCTAGTAATTTCATCTTGAAGCTCTTCAGGATTAGTTGGATAGAATTTAACTTCAAATGAAAAATTCCAAGCTCCATCTACAAACAACGAATAAATAGTTTGTTAAATGGCCAATAAATTCATAATCAGGTTTACACGCGTTTGTATACACGCGGTATTTAACTTAAAGGGTTTTGACTCTTCCAAACACATATTTGGACTTCTAATTTACTATAGAAACGTGTAGTAAATAATACATATTCAAATCGAAATTAAATTGGTGGTGTAATTATAAAACTAAGATATTTTTTTATAGTACGCGTATTTTTTCTTACGTATAGATTGTAATTTCTAACTGACATTTTGCTAACATTTTACTAGGTTTAAAATAATTTTAGAATTCATTTTTGCGTAATACTTTACAATCACGCGATACATACAACAGTGCTTCTGTTACAATTGAAGAATGTAAAAAAGTCATCAGAAGATTGAAAAGAAATGACATTGACTGCCAAAATAGGAAAACTGATAGCAAAATTTAGTTTTTAAACTTTTTTAAACTTTTAAAAATTTTATAGAACTGTATTTTAATTTTTTATTGTAACTATGTGTACATACAAAATATAATAGAAATAGTAGAATAAACAGTATTTTCACATAGGAAAAAGATATCCGTTTGTTAGCCGTCTTTTACTGTTGCCTTTATTCGAACTTATTATATTAGTGGACATAAGATTATTCCTCCTACCAAGGCAACCCCCAACCTTGGCAGATCGCTCTCTTGTAGCGTTGCCTTAATCACAATCATATCAAAAGATATTCTATTAGAAGATCAGTAATTAAAGTGCCTATGGTAATACATATAAGTTTCACATTAAAAAAACAATTGCATATTTTCACATTTTTGAGCCAGGAACGCGATTTTTGTAAAATATCAGCACAATTCTAAATCTGAATTATACTGATACGTTACGAAAATTATACGTCAGATACTTTTTTTCTTATCACTTGGACGCAACGGGGAAATATGACTTACAATAAAAAGAAGAATGCATTTGTTACCACAAATATAGTAATTTATGAAATTCTGATCATTTCTTAGCTGAGTATAATCCGAATAACAGAATTCCAATTAGATTAATTGAAACACGTTACGTAAATATAAAGCAGCCAACTTACTTTTGACTTGCTTCTTAATTTTTTTGTTGAAATCCAACCAAACCTGCAGAAAAAGCAAACAAATTAAATGACTCATGTATTATTTATTCTATAGGTTAAAGTGTTATTGTATTAATTCACTTGTAGGAATAAAGTAAAAAAAAAAATGGAAAGATAGTCTTTTTTCATCAAGTCGAAAACTTTTCAAAAATTGAACGTTTTCTTGTGTATGACGCGAGTGAGTTCCACTAAACTGGATTGCACATCTAGTAAACTCTATAGCATATAAAAAATAATTTACTTATTATTTTAATATTAAACTTAACTTATAATGAATGACAACTAGCCCCTTGTTCTTTTTTTCATGAGTTAAAAAAAAGAGGATTAAGTGATTTCTAAATTCATAAATTCTGACTCGACAACATTTTTATTGATGACGCAAATAAAAATAACCGTAAAGGACGTTTTCGATTCACGGACAAAGAGGGAGACGAAAGAAAATGTTCAGTACTTGCATGTTAAAATGCAAATTATAAGAAAGATCGTTTTATATACTGTTAAAATCATAAAGTGCACTTTATCTGTGTTATTTTCCAAAGTTTCATTTAATTCAACAACAGAACTAATTTGAAATAACAAAATCAAAGAAAAAATAGCTCTTTTTAAAGCCATCAGATTATAATCTCCTGAAACATCTATTTATCTCAAATATTTATGTCGTAGAATGTTACACTTTCCTATGATGTTTTTTCGCAGAGATCCATTTTTCCTGTATAACGTGCCAGAAAATATGTTTCATCCTTTTCTCTATAAATAGTTATGTTTAAATTTATCTATAGATGTTTTTAAAGTATGTATATTATAGTTCTTTATTAGATATTTTTATAGTAAATACTTCTAAAATTAAATAACATTACTAGGTGTTAAAATCATCTAACACCATTCAGAATTTACGACAATTTAATTAATACTATATGCAAAATAAAATTAAAAAACTCACTTTAGTTTTATCATGGCTGCAAACCGATACTCCAAAATAATATTTTTCTCGGATGTGAGCTTCGAAGCAGATTTTATCAAATAACTCATATCCCTTAGCATTTTTCTGAAAATAAATCCAGGTTTAACAGAGTTCACAGGTTTGTGTATTTTATTGCTTACAAGTATCGGAATAAGAAGTAAAACAGGCTCAAAAACAGAAATGGAAGAAAATTATCAGCAGTAATGATGCATAGCGTGCAGAGCTTTTGCAGGCTATGCATCATATGCACGAATAATATTTTGTGTATTGAATATAATAATATTTCACGGATCCCAGTGACTCTCTTATATTTATATGTAGCAAAATATGGGATTTTTTTTGTTACATTTGCACTTACACACATACAAACGCAATTTGTTTATTTAAAAATTTGAAATTTACCCTGACATTTTCTGTTACAAGAAATATTTCCATAGTACTCAAGGTTTTGAGTTTTTTTTTTTTATCCTTTGCAGACCTGTATATGCAAAAATACCACCCAATATTCTGAACTAATAACATGATAATTATTATTACCCACATTTCCTTGAAAAAACAATAGTTTTTATTATTTTTTTTCGCGCAATTTATTTGTCAAAACTGTTTCTGCCAAATTTAAAAACCAACATTTTTTTTTTTTTTTTTTTCTTCCGTCACTGTATTTTATTACATTTATCACGGCCAAGCAATATTCAAACTGAAATGTTGTTTGCCACGATTGATGCAATAAAAACGAACTTTTATCATCTGTTGTCCAATAAAACACTGAAAAATATAAACTAGAAATTTCAAATATACATCACTTATACGTAGCGTTATATTTTAATGAGCTAAAATGTGCAGTACGCCGATTATTTTAGAATCGTATAATTGGAAGTTTGAAAAGAAGGAAAAGAAAGCGAATTCGGGTATTAAAAACAATCTACAAGTCTTCTAAATTTTCTGAGAAAAACAAAATATAATGTAGTTACTAAATCATTTAAGTAGCAACTAAATTGCAACAACGAAACAGCTTTCTTTTTAAACAATAGAAATGGATTAACAGGATGATTTTGGACTCACATCATTAGTACTATTCGTAAATAACAGTTTTTATTCTAATTTTTGCATCGGATTCTGAAAGATTTCCGTTTTAATGATTTAAATAGAACCTTTGAGAAATTTTAAATTTTGTAACTTACATTTACTTCAATTTCTATGTCCGATCCATCTAAAAGCTTGACCAGGCAAAGTTCAGTTTTCCTTACTGAGAAGCGTGATGATTGGTTCGACTTTATATTTTTCACCTCAGATTTCGTCGGAGTTTCAGATGAAAAAATCTAAAATGATAAAATAAAATCTAAAGCTTTACAGTATTTACGAAAATTATGAAATTAAAAATAAGCAATCATTTTAATGAAATTTAGAGTGGATAACCTAGGTCCAAATCCGTGCCCACTTACATGCAACCAAACATAACAATTTTGGATTTCTTATGGGGGTGTAATGGAAAAAAAAATATATTTTAAATTTTCAAAGTCGTGACCTTCATGAACTGAAATATCAAATTAGAAAGACCAGTCAGACTGTTAATCTGTCAGTGCTTCACAGAAAATGGCTAAACGTATAAACTCGGCGTGTTGCGTACGACTAATGATTGCACTAGTTAAAATTGTGTAATAAAGCAATTCAAAAAACTCAACGGAAAATGAAAATCCGTAATTTAATCTCTTTCTGTTTATTTGTAATTCATTAATTTTTTAGAATGTACAAATATTTTTGGACACCATATTATTAATCATTTTATATGAATACGCCTACTTCTGTCAGTGAAAAAAGAAATTAAAATATCTATAAAACATCACGAAATCATGTGTGTTCAAATAATGTGCTTTTGTAAAAAATCCTGTGTTCTGCACATTTTTAATAACTGAAAAACCGGATAAATTCCCGTAAATGCAGAACAGTATTTTTTTAAAAATATGAATGTTTCATAACTGCATTGGAAATAAAGTCTATTTTCAACTTTCTTACAAATAAATCATATGATTTTAAGGTTAAAAGTGAACCCTGAGATCTTAAAAGCAATGAAGGGAACTACAGAGTAAATGGAGAAACAAGACATTCTTTGAAAACCTGTATCTCTTATATTTGTGAGATGCCCCCAGCCCCTGTATTTTTTTACAGTTAAAATACACTACATATTCAAGTATCAATACTTAGTAGCTGACAGATTCATGAATTCAATGCAAAGACGACCACAACGTGTAAAAAGAATTATCAGTTTTATTATTGACGTTTTAAAAGCTGCATCCGCCGTTTTTATTTAATTTAAAATAATTAAATACACTAAGTCATGAAAAAATATAAAATGAAATCACTAGCCAGCTCACATGAGTTTTGTCTCAATTAAACACATGCACATGAAATCAAGTTATCTCAATCAAGTTACCCCAAGTAAAGATCTTTGTACTCAAGTAACATATTCTACATAACGCATTTGAATATTGAAAATAGTAGTTAGGTTTATTAAATAATGCTAGTATAAAATATTCGTTGAATAATAAGCATTTTAATATTAAAATTTATCATTACCGGTACAGATGAAAACTCATATATCCTTTTAAGGAAAGCCATTACGTGATGAATTCGAAGCTATTATAATACAGAAATATGTTCACATGAAACAGTATATTGACCTTAACAATGCAGTATGACAACAATAAAAATATTTGTAACATACCAACTGAAAGTTATTGAACAATTAGGAAACAAAAATTTGCAAAGTTCATTATTGTGTAATGCTTGCCAACAATGGGTATAAATAGATTTTGCTGTTTTTAATCAACGTGTTTCAATGTTATTTTTGTAAAAGGCACCTAAAGGGACCTGGAAAATCCTATTTCGGCCATGCTTTCATCAACTTAATATTATGCTTTGCATATAATATTATGCTTTGTATATTTTAAGAAGCAAATTTATTTCTAAGTTAAACAAAAATTGTTTATTATAACTTTAAAAATCTACGCGCCTCGAAATTAAATTGAAAAATTGTGAATTGTGAATTGAATTCGTGAGTCAGCGAAGTATTTTGTATGATACCGGCCACGAGGACTATATAAAGACAAAATACAAGCAATTTATCTTGGAAGAAGGGGCTAAAGAATCAGGTTTCCCAAATCGTAAGTTATTTTAATTTTTAAGTTAAGTTAGCATTGGGTAGTAAAGAAATTATCATGATCTGTTAGTTTTCTGTTGGTGAAATATAATTATCTTCTGTGTGAACATTTAAGTGAGGAAAAAGTTCAAATGTATATATTATTATACTTGATGCAAAATTCTGGGATATCAATTATTTATTTACCTTAATCGTGATTTAAGTAAATTAGTGTGCAAATATGAAACTTACTCAACCACCTTCATAAATATCCTTAACGAAATTTTGTCTTTTATGTTATTGTGAAACTAAATCTGTAAACAGAAGTGTTTTGAAATTTAAATCATTTACTTAATTTTTCATACGAAGGAAAAAAAAAATTATTACTGAAACAAAAAGAAACGCAATGAATTTATCAAGTGTTTTACCAAAATCAAATGGGAATAATTTTAAAAATGTGATGCTTATGGAATAAGTAATTTCAATGTTACGTTGTTAGGTCACGTATTCTAAACTGATTAGTTAAGGACACAAAGTCTGACAATTCCGTGAGTTAAAATTAAACTTAACTCATCAAAAGCAGTTTCTTAGTAGTAAGTTAGCTGGACCTAAATCAAGTGCAAATATATGAAAACCCTTTGCACAGCAAATATCTAAGAGTTAATTATATTATTTTTGCAGGTACTAAAGCCAAGGAAAGATGGAAGAAATTACGCCACTCATTCAGAGATGCTTTCCGGGATCAGCTGCAGAGTCTTCGAAGTTGTGGAAGTTGCAAAGGCAAATGGAATTTCTGCAACCTTTTTTCATCGAATAAGGATAGAGAAGGGAATGTTGGAGGTGCAGAGGACGAAATGCATACAATGCCTGAATTTACCTCCCCACTTGATTTAGGCGAGGAACTGTTACCGAAAATGAGAAAAGAGTGCCCACTTGTGTAGAACCTGTAGCTACACTGTAAAAAATACCGTTATTTTTACGGTAAAAACTACTGTAAAATGCGACAGTATTCTACCGTATGCCATTTAACAGTAAGGGCAGTAAAATCAAAGAGCAAGTAAATACGCATGTGCAAACCAATATAACGGTAATAAATAAAGAAAACCGTTATTTTACATTCATGCCCTTCAAAGGAGTATTCTAGACGTACTATATTCTTGCTGTTTTGGCCAGAGCATTAATTTCTTCATTTGTTACACTCTGAGCATATGACTCTCATATCGCTCTTGAAATTACAAAAACTGAATTTTGAGGATAGTGTGCTAAGGGAAAAAAATCTCACGAACTATTTTTCTGAAATTTTCCGCTTATAGAAATCTACCCCAGTAGCAAGCAGTGTTTGGCCAAACCTTGTCATATATCGGTGTAAATCGGTAGTTTTGTCTCGATTTGGGCCAATATTGCCCAGCATGAGTGTTGTGATATTAAAAGTTTTAAAAAGTGCGCTTTTTAGCCTTTTAAGTTGGTATTATACTTATTTACCTATTAGTAGAGGCTATAAATCACATATAACATTATTTTAATTTTGATTCATCCCATGGAAAAACAAATTATGCAGATCAGCATATCGGGCAATACTGATCAATCTCGCTATAGAACGGCTTGGCTTCAAACTTTAGTCATTTCTCATCGAGTCAGATATGCATGGTGGTTCGGGCGCTTGATTCTCACACCTTAGGTCCGAGAAGTCGGTCCCAGTCGTGGATGCTGGACGGAAGCAGATTCAAAATAACTTGGAAGTTTCAGAGTAGAGGGAAAAATATAGGTAAAAATAAAATACCGGTGCCCCATGTATTTTATTTTGGTCCCATCTGGACCGACCACACATGTACTGCAAAATTTACGGTAAAACTGCAGAAATAGCTGTTAATATACTGTAGCATATATTACAGTATGACTACATGTGGTACGTAAAATATACGGTTTAACAGTAAAGCAATACGGTATAATAATTTACAGTAAGCTGTTAAGTGAACGGGAAAAAAATACGGTATGATATTTTACGGTAAGCCGTTATACTTACAGAAAAAGCCTGGCACTCCAATTGACAGCATTTTACGGTACATTTGACGGAAAATATTTAGAGTGATACGTGTACAGGTTCTAAAACCAAAAAAAGATAATATTCCGTCTTTATTACAGCAAACTAAAGAACAACATGCGGAAAGACGGTTTCAAAGGGACGAAGACCGTAAGGGATCACTTCAAGAATCAAGGGTCCCTAAGGAACCTTTGTATCATTTCTTCATGTCAATGTACGAGAGTAAACGGAGGATGTCACACAGGAACCAGCGGAACATTCGAAATAAATTATTTTTTTTATGATGAAGAAGAATCTATGTAGAATAAAAATATTAGTTAAAAAGTGTATGCTAATTTAACATAAGGAAGACATAAGTGTCAAGTATTGTCAACTTAATGCCAAACAATATCTACCAAAAGATAGCCTTAGTACCATGAAAAATGAAATCACTTTCATGTAGATAGTGTTTGACTTTAAGGTGAATATGTGATAGACTATCAAATTAAAGTAGGATTTAATTTAACATTTTGCCAAAAAGTTCTCATTTTAAATTGTATTATATATTAAAAAGTGAAAATAATTTCCATATATCAATTGATGGTAAGGTTTCAATTCTAAGGTGGTAAGGTTTCAATTTTTCAGTTGTTATATAACAGATACTTTGTATTTTATTCAAATATGCAGATTGTTTAAAAGTCTTAATCTAAGCACATTGATAAGACAACAATTCTTTCTTTTAACAAAAAAGGGTTATTTTTCTAAAATGACAAGCTTATTACAGATCTTTTGATAAAAGTTTAAGCTAGCAGCAAGCATTTCATTTTATGGTTTTTATTGTTTAAAAATATCGGTTACATAGTCTGTAAAGTTAAACTTTTGTAAAAGTATGCCTTAAACTCAAATACTATAAATCCATATAATTAATTTTATTCCTTCTAACTCTTCAATTAACTAGATAACAGAAATATTTATATGAATTATGCAATGCAATTTCATTTAAAATGGATTGGTTTCCCATTCCAAGTTCAAGCAAAGGTTAGTTCCAGTAGCTGATGTGTTTCCATTGATAATGTGATTTTTGAAAATTGTTAAATTAAATTATTTAAAGTAAATTTTTCCCTTTATGTACTTAAAACAACAATTGAACCTTAGAAAAGTTTGTGCATTTATAAACACAGTTTTATTTGTAATTGAAGCTTTTAATGCCATAATATTTTAATTGCAATCTTTTAACTACATTTATTGTTTGAATTTAAATAACACACTTGCATAATAATATAATTGTATGACACGCATACATGAAATATCCAATTTTATTTTTGACACATTTATGCACATAAATTGCAAAATTTATAAATTATAGTATTTATTAAAAATTCACAGGATAATATTATATATTAAAACTTTCCTCTGAGCACACTGGTTCTCTGCCATGGAGCCATCCCTGATGGGTTGTTAAAAAAGTCCCGGAACTCCTCCCTTATCTCAAATGCCCTTCGTGAACTCCGGGCAGGATTTAATAATAGTGGATGGAGCTGGTCATTAGGTAAGGGCAACACGTCCTCCTCTTCCTCATTAGATGGCCCATTACCTTTCATCGGGTAATTGTGAAGAACACATGCTGCTTTCGTTACCTTAATAACTGTGGACACTTTGAACGGAAAAGGTGCTCCGAACACCTTAAACTTAAAGGCCAGGATTCCAAAACTATATTTCAACTGTTTGCCTGGCCCGTGACAATCGGTGATTGAAAATTTTATTTTCACTACTGGCTAGGCTTTGTTTTGGGTATGGCTTCATGTGGTTTTCAAACAACGGGAATGCTTCATCCTCAACAAAACATACGGAATAGACTCCTGAATTGAAGGAAACAATTCAGTAGCTAATTCATTAACTTCCTTTCCACCATGCTAGAGTTATAAATATTACCATCAATAAACCTTCCTTGTGATCCCCCATCAATAGTTAAAACTTTGTATTAAGGATCCAAAAGCGTCATAAAAACTATTGAGAAAGTACTCTTGCAGTTGTGAAATGAAGAACCCCGGACTTTCCATGTTTTTTAATTAATATGTGCTTTTCATTGATGGCACCAATGCAGTGAGGGAATGTCCAAACCATCTCAAAACTTTCAGCTGTCGATACCCACAGTTCCCTTGTTGGCTGAGGCATGCGAAGGGGTTCCAAATTTTTCCAAATAGCTTCCGTTTCTCCTCCACAATACTTGAAACTGTTCGGTCCCGCATTCGATAGCTTGTAACAATTGTCACGTAAGTATTTCCAGTGGCCAAATACCTAAAAATACAAGAAAACATTTTTAATCATTTGTTTACTTTTATAACTGATAAACACCCTCTATCTAGTTTCGTACCTTTTGTGATACTACTGGTGTCAAGATATGTATCCAAGGTTCTAAAGTATATTTACATTATATAAAGATAATTTATAACCTTGGTGAACTTAATGTTCATTCTTTCAGTAATTAAAAGCTTAAACATAATTAAATGAATAAAATCAGAACTAAATGCATTTTTATTTTTGCTATTAAACTTTTGAAAGCAATAATTAGATAGATCTTAATATGTAGAAATATGGTGAGTCAAAAATTAACTGAACAATTGAAAACAAAATATGTTTTATATGATTTCATTGTAATTTTGTGAAATGACTGTTTAATTCTTAAAGCTACACATGGAAAATACACCAATGAGTTATCAGTAAATAACCTAGCAAACAAGGTTTGTTTTTAATTTTTTATAATTGAATATTATACATACCTTAGAAATATTCCAAGTTTTTCTTTATGAATTGGCCTCAAGGCATTACAGCCTCCATTTTCAATATCAGGTCGAATCAAATCACGACTGTCATTGAATTGAGTTTTACTCACTCTGAAATGATTTTTAAATTTAGCATATGTGAATTCTTTAGTAAGTGCCCATTCACCATGCGTTTTCGTCTTTTCGCATATATTCAGGGCCTGATTACCGAATAGGCCCATAAGGCCCGGGCCTATTGGAAAAAAATCTCGGGGCCTCAAAACTAAAATAATTTGTTACTTGCGAAATGGAATAGATGTATAGGTGGGAGAGGTCCTTGAAATGATAGCGGGCTTGTAGAGTGTTAATCAGGCCCTGCATATATTCACTTATAGGTGCCCGCTGGGTGTATAAAATGACAGAAATTTGTTATAGTAATAGTTCGTTGCCAAAATCAGATTCTGAACACTAGTCTAGCATATACGAATCCATCAAAAGCGTCAAATATTCACAGAAAT
This sequence comes from Cheiracanthium punctorium, assembly GCA_038373885.1. NCBI lineage: Eukaryota > Metazoa > Arthropoda > Arachnida > Araneae > Cheiracanthiidae > Cheiracanthium > Cheiracanthium punctorium. Next base: position 31,324 of record JAWZYV010013157.1, on the reverse strand, counting down.
TCGCGTAATGTCGTCAAACTGAACTGCGATCCAACTAGAGTTAATCTCTCCCTAATGCAGGGTGAAGAGAGGAAGTTTTGATCACGTAATCGTGAGTCATCTTGCCTCACATCACTGAGCTGTGTTTCAACTAGCGGCCGGATTTAAGAGATGAACCCTAAAACTAATCAGACGTTTTTGCAACAATACGAAGCAAAAGAAGGAACTTAGTCACTTTTCTCTGTAACTCGGTCTCAAAGTGGACCATTTTATTCAACCGACCTTACAGAAAAATCCAAAAGTGCCAGGTCTGTTGATCTCGACTGCAATAACGCAAAATTATTATTCACAATATCAGACATACACTTGTAAATCACAAAGAATTGACAATGCATCGACAAAAAGATAAATATCGTATCGTAATTAATGGTATTTGTAGTACGAAGATTTTTTCAGCCATTCAACTTTTATTACAGTTCAGTATCTTTATATATATATATATATATATTACACAGTTTTTAACTGAATGTTTTTATTATTAATAATGACGATCGTTTTCTATACCCAAAATTTAGTCTAATACAGATCATGTGCACTATAATTTCAATAACTTTTTTTAATTAATCTGTCTGAAGAGAAATAAAATAATATTGATATTCTACAATTGTAAGGTCGACCAAAGGAGTTTTCTTTCAAAAAATTGCAATCATTTAATTTGTTAAATTTTGAACATCACGCTTGTTCTTAAACGCGTAATTTACAAATTCGTGCAGCATGCCTAATTAAATATGCAATTCAAATATAAAGTTATTAGTTTGCATTTAATCAACAATTGAAGTGATATCACAAACCCGGCGGATTACATATTGTCAAGCATATTTGTCAAACACTCATATCAGTATGAGTCGAGGTACTTTTTACTTCCTCGGACGTCCAGTTCTGCAGATATTTGTCACTTCTAGTGACACAGCATATTCATCAGCCAACATTTAAATGAATTTGTATTGGATAGGTTTAGCAGGTATTTTGAATATTTCGCCGGACTCAGATTACTTGGAGAGATGCACTCTCACTTAATTTGTTAATTCACGCATTTCATTCATGTTTAGGTTACAGGTCACAGGATCACGGTCTGAGAAAATATTGCTCTACATTTAGAATGAAAAACAGAAGAAATAAAACTTTATTTTTCTTCTTGAATTACTTACTAAGTATTCTGTATAATAAGTACTAGTTTGTTAATAAACGGGATTATTTTTTATATGAAATGAATGTTTTACACAAGTAGCTATAATTATGTTGCATAATATATAATAATTGACAAAATTTATATATATTGATGTATATTGTTAAATATATTAGGGTTTCTACTTTCACAAATTATATTAAGCGCCGTTGCAAAAGCAAATCGGGCAGGTCAATGGAAAAATGTTCCCATCAACATCTCATTGTGTTGCCTTACCCAAGGAAAAAACAAATCTGAATTTTTTTTTGATTTACCTCTTTTAGTTTTGGAGTTATGGTGTCAAAGTACCCCAGAGGAGCAACGTCGAATTAATTTAGGGCCATTTTTGCCACTTTATTGTCTCGACTGTGACTGGTTCAGAGGTGCTTCAGAGAATTGTTTCATTTTATACTATAATATACCTTATATATTAACATCTCAAATTGAAAATTCATTCGAAAATTGCCAGAGCCGCAAATTAGGCCCCCCCAAAATACCCCCAATTTCATAAAAAAAAATACCGTTTTAAGAATGCTTTAAATCTTGGCTCCGACGCGATACAGAAGAAATTTTTGCACAGTGCAGTTATAGAGCTTCATATAAAGTGAATCCAATGTTAAAAATTTTTGAAGGCCCCCAGGGCCTCACGGTACGGGGCCCCAAACAGGGTCCTTAGCGCAAATTTACGCAAATTCGAAGCATTGGTACAGAAGAAGCCGACTTTCCACAGGAGAGCTATTGACATGGAGATGTAGTATTAACATAGTAGTTTGATATTATGAAAAAACATTTCTTGAAGGTACAACTGTTTCCAAGAAAATCCCAAAAAGTACCTCCTTTTTGGGACATTCCACTGGCACGCATGGGGGTATTTCGGCGTTACTTTTAGAAGTTTAATCGACAGTGGCAATATTGAAAATTAACTTATTCTTCATATATCTCAAATATATCCTCCCTGTATCACAAATAGTTATTTTACAGGGGCACACATAAGAAATACATCACGCTGTATGGGGATCTCTGTAAATACTGAACCGATCCGAAAATTTTTTTTCACTGATGGAAAGCTACACTATTCCTGAGTAATATAGGCTACCTTTCAGCTTGCAGCATGACTAGTTCTTTTACAGGGACACTCAAAAATTCTAGCATATGAAGCTATATGCAGAGCTGCCAAGTCTCCGTCTTTTTCCGGGAGATTTTACACCACAATTTTTAGACAGTTTTATTCTACATTAAATATTTGAACTTATTTTAAGCATAAATTTGTAAGTAAAAATTAGTGGTGGGAAATCTCTCGAAAAAAGCCGGAGACTTGGCAGCTCTGTATACGGACATCTCTGTAACAGTTACTAGACACTGTACAGACTCTGTAACAGTTCTCTGTAAGACAGTTACTAGAATGTTTACGAATTATTTTGAGTGTTCCTGTAAATTATGCTACATGCATGAATTTTAGCCTATGTTACTCTGGAATAGTGTAGCTTTCAGTGAAAAGATCTTTAGAATCACTGTTCAAAAATTTGAATAGAGTTGAATAAAATGTGAATAAATTTGAGTGGCGAATGGAGACAGTTACGGCAATGTTTACGAATTATTTTGAGTGTTCCTGTAAATTATGCTGCATGCATGAATTTTAGCCTATGTTATTCAGGAATAGTTTAGCTTTCAGTGAAAAGATCTTTAGAATCGATTCAGTAGTTACAGAGATGTCCATATAGCGTCATGTGCTAGAATTTTTGAGTGTCCCTGTAAAAGAACTAGTTATGTTGCATGCTGAAAGGTAGCCTACATTACTTAGGAATAGTTTAGCTTTCCATTAGTGAAAAATTTTTTCGGATCGGTTCAGTAGTTACAGAGATCCCCATACAGCGTAATGTAATTCTTATGAGTCCCCCTGTAAAATAACTATTTGTGATATAGGGAGGATATATTTGAGATATATGAAGAATAAGTTAATTTTCAATATTGCCACTGTCGATTAAACTTCTAAAAGTAACGCCGAAATGTCCCCATGCGTGCCAGTGGAATGTTCCAAATAGGGAGGTACTTTTGGGGATTTTTCTTGGAAACAGTTGTACCTTCAAGAAATGTTTTTTCATAATATCGAACTATTATGTTGATACTACATCTCCATGTCAATACTTCACCTGTGGGAAGTCGGCTTCAGCTGTACCAATGCTTCGAAATTGCGTAAATTAGCGCTAAGGACCCTGTTTGGGGCCCCGTACCGGGGGGCTTTCAAAAATTTTGAACATTGGATTCACTTTATATGAAGATTATTTTCTGTATCGCGTCAGAGCCAAGATTTAAAGCATTCTTAAAACGGTATTTTTTTAGGAAATTGGGGGGCCCTAATTTAGGGCTTTGACAATTTTCGAATGAATTTTCAATTTGAGATGTTTATATACAAGGTATATTATTGGATAAAATGAAAATATTCTCTGAAGCACCTCTGAGCCAGTCACAGTCGAGACAATAACGTGGCAAAAATGGCCCTAAATTAAATCGACGTTGCTCCTCTGGGGTACTTTGACCCCGCATACCTCCAAAAGTAAATGAGGTAAATCAAAAATATTTCAGATTTGTTCTTTCCTTGGGTAAGGCAACACAATAAAAGAAAATCATGAAATTCTGAGATGGTGATGGGAACGCCCTGCCCGATTTGCCCCTGCAACGCCTCTTAAAGTGTGGAAATCGGTACTTTAATGTGTATATAACTGATGGATTAAGTCATTACTTTGCCTGTAAGACTAGTTTTCTTGCCTTGATACTCTATGCACGGCTGAGCCCAAGTTCAGTGTAACTAAAGTTCCAACTTTTCTTCTATTGCAAAAAATGTTTCACCATCCACACGAATGGTTGATTTATTTCATTATTTATTTTTAAATAATATTAACGCTTTGATAACCATATTATAAAATTAAAGAGTTTTGATTCCGAAATCAATAATAATAATCGTACTCTATAATTTTTTTTATTAATGAATTGAAGTAATCTGATTTACAAGTGAAATGTAAAAAATCGTCTATGGAAAAGGTAATCTAAAATTTAGAAACTAAAACTTCGTGATATAACCTCGAATACTCATGTTATTCAAATAAGAAGCTTCCAGCTTACGTTCAGTTCAAAAGTGCACAAACTGGGCTAAATATAAATAGCCAGGCTGTCATTTTTTATTTGTACGCGAATCGGATTTACTTTGGGCACTTTCTGTAACCCAATACTTTGATTGTACAAGTACTTGTCACTTGTCGTGATACATCGTATTTATAAGCTGTTACCTTGAAAATGTATTTGAAGGTAATTACTGAGGAAGTACCTTGAAAGCACTGTTTAAATTATTTACAAAGTTTTAGCCAAGTTTTAGAGTATTAATTTGGGACGAGATATCTTGCCAAAGTTCTTAAGGCCGATTTGTAAATTCGTTCATTTAATTAATATTTTCGTTGTGCATTAAACACGTTAGTCATATGAAAGAGCTCGTCTCTCTAGTATAGTTTATTTTGAATGCTTGACAACTTATGTTGTTGACAATAATTCAAAACTCTCCTGAAATGTCCGTGAAATAAAGACGATCCCTCTTGAAAGTAGGTGAAACAAATAATAATGTAAGGATAAAATTAATGCGCATACCCATATTGTTTTTGTTGCATTTCTTAGAAAGTCCTCCTTCCAAGGCACCCCCCTCCTAGGCAGATACCCCGCGTGCAGGTTTGCCTTAACACTTAACACACACATATGATTCCTTTGTTAACTTGGTTATTTAAGAAAAGCTTGCGTATAGGGTAGAGGTCGCGGTTTACTCATACTCTGGGCATAGGGATCTCTTGGTTCAACAGCCTGAAACTTTTTTATAGGGCGTTCACGCATTCTAAGGTATACTCAGTGAATATCTGCGCAGCTGAACAACTAAAACAATGAATAACTGATGCAGAAGAACAAGTAAAAGCACCTATGGTGGCAGATGTTTTGCCAAACAATAAATATGGAACTTCTGCTTATACTTTTAGAGAAACATGATTCATCTGCATTGACCATCACTTGTGCTTTTTATTTTTACGAACATGTTCGTTAATGAAAGAACTTTTCAGGAAAAAGCCAGTATTATGTAAAAGACAAGATATTATAACTACCGTAACAGTTTCATTTCCTAATAACTGCAACTCAAATCTCAAATAGTACAGGTTTTATAATCCCCAGAACGCTCTAACAGTTTGTTCATTACATAATACACTTTATATTTTGAAAAATAAGGTTTTGGTAACTCATATCACGCTCTTGTTGTAAACACACTGCATATATTACATGAAGTTTAATGTGACACTAAAAATATCATAACCCATTCTTTTGTAAGTTATATATCGCCAGGGAATATTTTTACGTCATTGAATAAATGTTTATATAGGAAACTTTTCGTTCCTGTGTAATAGTTCGGTAAAACTCTCCCGGAATGACAAGGCGTTTGACATATCAACTTTGGTACTTTCTCTGATGAAATTGTTTAACGTTGAAGCCGCAGTTATGATGACAAGTAATTAAATTTTCTTATTTAGAACTCATCACTGACAAGTTCCATAAGTGAGCTAATTTATCGTTTTTAGTTTTGGTAAGCTTTTTAATCAATGATATTTTCTCCCGTTCTTCTTACATATCATAAACTGTTTTATAGAGGGTGTCCCAAAAAGGGGTAAAAAGCTTTAATTCATAATATTAGATGTAAGTGGACAATTGTAATTGAAAAAAAAAGTACAAAATAATGTAGGGAAAAACAAATTTAATGTAAAAATGGATATATCTAAAAAATATTTTTAAAAATATATATTTATATGCCGTACATTATTACTGTAATTTCTCTAGTAATGATTGTTTTCCGGGCAATGAAATTTGAGCAAGACATTTGCCAATTGAAGTAAAATTGCCCCAATATAGGAAAAACATTTTTTTCTCAACCACCTTGTTACTGGTTACAATAGTGACTTATAATAAATATAATGAGCTTTCATGGTGCATTTTTAAATTTAAAGGTTTTTTTTTGTCTGAAGATTAAAGAAAAGTGTATTGTTGCTCGAATTGTTATGTAGAGATTTAAAACCAAGCCATTAATGTCACAATGTTTCCAGCAAACGGGTTTATGAACTTTAATATACACAAAACCAAACAATTTCAAAAACAGAATATCTTCCGTATATTTCAAAATCACAATTATTCTACATTGTGGAGAATAAAAGTTTAGATTCTTCGTGAGAAAATACCGTGTACTTTCATGCGCCTGTAAATAACTACAATATATTCCAATGTATTAGCCATAAGTATCTCAATTGCGAACATTACAATAATACTGTTTTATTTGTAGAATATCTGTAAGACAAAAAAAAGCACTTTTGGATTGGAAAACATTGTATGCAATTTTAATCCCATTTCTTATATTAAAATGTGCCTAATTGTGATAACATTTTAATTACAAATCAAATTATTAACACACCTTAAAATGTTCGCTATTGTTATTTAAAAAAAATCATGCCTCACGATGCATTGGTTCGTAAGACAACTTAAGGTATGAGACTACCAAAAAATCGCTTTGTCAAAATTTTCCTAAATTATATTATTTGCTTATTTTAGGGGTCACACGATTAGGGATCAAAATAATTTTACTTTTGTTTCTACGACAGCTAGAAGCTAAGATACGCAAGTAATAATGAACCAGAAGAATAACATTTTGTACAGTATTTGAATTTTTAAACACGTTTTTGGAAGAAGTGTGTTTTTCGTAAATTTCCTTTGCGATAAATGGCATATCTCATAAGTTATTTAAGATATTGACTTAAATTTTGCAAGTATCTTTTGACCATTATTAGTTGTGATTTATTGATTTTATGAATATTGATTTATTTTTAAAAACGCTTTTTTTTCAGATAAAATTCCGACTTCTCATATAAAAGCTAAAGCATTTTATATCTATTAGAACTTTCGCAAATCTTTTGGTTCATAATACAGATACATACAGTAGTTATGCACTGCATAAGTATCATTCAAATGTTTTTATTCGTATTGTTTACGAGAGGTTTGGTGTAAGTATAACTTGTTTACCAAAATTCCACATGCTTTCCAATATTTCAAAGTTTACATTGAATTTCATTAGAATTGCGTAATTGTTTTTTACTTTGCACTCAATTTTAATTAAAAACATTGATTTTTCATTGCAATTTTATCTTTTTTTTTAAGGTAAGTTTTTGCTTTACAAAAATAATCTTACCGGATACGGTGGTTTCGTGAAACAACTTAAGATGGTTGCATGTATTAGCATGGAGCAGGAAATTCTGTTCCAATGTAGTAAAGCATTTACGGACATGCCTATTATCGATTTGTTTGGGCTCGGTTTACAAGGTTCGTGAAGTCACCGGCTCGTAATCGGATTAAAATTCAATTAATTTGTTGACTGAGCCTTTTGAATTAGTGGGATAACACACCAGATTATAATGATGCAAATTTATTTCACTAGATTATGAATATAAGTTGCTGTGTATGTTAGGAGTCGACACCGATAGTGCGAGATGTATGGATTATTAATGCGTCAATGTTTCAGATATGTTAATGCATGTCTACAATATAGATAAAGCAACAGTGTTCCACACTTACTAATCGAGAGGGAGGGAAGAAGAATGGAATAACAATAAAAAATAGTTACATTAATTGAATCGGTGAGTGCAGAAACCACCTCAGTCACAAACAGGAAATTTTTTTCAGGAGAGAGAAAAAACTTCATAAAACTTTATAAAACTTCATAAATTAGGTAATATTTGCATGACAGAAACATAAATGCATGTTATGACAGATGAAAAAAATAAGTTTAAATATTTGAAAATTTGGAGGAGTTATGAAGTTTTTTCTCTCTCCTGAAAAAAATTTCCTTTTTGTGACTGAGGTGGTTTCTGCACTCACCGATTCAATTGCCGCGAGAGTTAGACAGGTGGAGCTTTTGAATGTATAATATATGCAAGAACAAAAATAAAAACATAAAACCGGGTGGCGTACCTAATTTATTGAGAAATGCTGCAGATATTGTGTTATTTTCAATTATAATGGCAATTTCTTCTTGTATGGGAAGAGGTTCTGGTTTCCTAGCCTTCCATCCCCATAAATTCAAGTAATGCAGCTCGAGTTTGAGCTGTTAATGTAGTTTTAAAACCAAAGCTCAATCTGGCAAACTACGAGCCATCTTCTACCACGTTACTATCAGAAAAGGACCACTTTTTGATCTATTTGATGATTATAACTGGTTTACTCTGGCAGCGCCATCTTTAGGCGATTTTTGCTACTATTTTTTTATCATTCCATTCTTCTTACCCCTTCTCGGTTAGTAAGTGTACCGATTTTGGTTTCGCTTGGACTATTTCTTCAAGCTACAGGCAGCTACAAATTGGGATACTTATTTTATAACCACACGATATATTTCATATATTTCAACTTAAAGTAGAAAACAAAGGTTTAGAATTCTACGTAGACTGTCATTTATTAAATAATTCTTATTTATTAAACTACTTAGTACAAAATAATTTTCTCGTTTATTTAACGTACCCATGTATTATTTCATACAAGGAGAACATTGCTACCACACCAAATTCTAAAGGCAGCATTTCCTTTTTCTTTTACTCTTTCTTACAATCATCTCTAGATATTTATGAAAGTGGTACATAATAATACATATATTCTTAAAAATCAAATTCGACATCGATCTAATTCTAACGAATAGCGTCTCTATGATTTCTCCAGAGAGGACCAAAGCTGCTTGCATAAGTGATCAATGGATTACCCAGTGTTCCAAATTCAATACCCCTTGTATTTTTTGAAAGAAATACTTTTTACTCGGTGTCTCTAAGGATTAGGATATTTTGTTTGTACAACTTTCTGCAAGCACAAGCTTTTCGTATCTCATTTGAAAACGTCGCAAAAGACTAACAAAAGTTATCCACGAACTTACACTGGCACACACTGGAGTCTTAGAGCCTAATATTTCTGGTATTCGTTCTGGATATCGATTTAAGTTATTGAAAGAAACTGTGTAATTTGAAACGTGAATACAGTTATTTATTCTTAGTTTCATATTTTTCTTTTATTTTTACGTTTTTCACAATTAGTCAAGATAATTTGTGTGAATGCACATTGTCTTTTTATATTTCAGAAGACTTAAAAATTTACTGTTGTAAAAACCTGTTAAAGATGGAAGCAATAGGAAAATGTGAAAGTGGACACATTCATGGAATATACACGGTGATCAGCGAATAAGCCCTGACTTCAAAATTAAATATCTCAACAAATATTGATAGAATTATGCGGTAAACTGTACGTTTATTATCAAAACTGTAAAAATGGTGCTCAAAAGTTTAGAAAATTTAGCTACGAAAATCGTCAACAGATGGCGCTCTGCGCTGAAAATTCTTTCTCTTAAAGGAGTCTAAAAAAATAAATAAATAAAAATAAAGTGAATCAGAATAAAAATTTTTCAAAGTGTTCACCGTTCGAAACAATGAGGTGGCGTAAACGAACAATGAAATTTGACATCACGTCTTGCAATGTCTCAACGGAAATGGAATCACATGCAACACCAATCAACGATTCAAGGTCATCTAGAGTAGCGGGATTGTTTCGAAAGACAGTGTCTTTCAATGCGCCTCGCAGAAAGAAGTCACGAGGAGTAAAATCGGGAGTATATGGAGGCCAAGGTATTCCTGTGTCAGTAAATTGCGGATAATCTAACGCAATTACTCTATTCCCAAAATATTCATGAAGACAGCGAAAAACTTTATCTGTTCGATGTGGTCGAGCCCCATCTTGCATGAACCAGTCGATACCTGGTCGATCCTCCAACGCTAGTTGAGTGCTGACAAATTGTTCCAAAATTTTAACGCAATGGTCAGTAGTTACCGTTTACTGCACGGAAAAAGGGCCTGGTAATGCCTCTGGCGCATACCGCAGCCCATGAAGTAACTTTAGGCGAATACAGTGCTTTCTCTTCACACAAATGAGGATTTTCGGAACCCCTAAATCTCCAGTTGTGTTTATTAACTATTCCATTCAATTGAAAACGTACCTCATGCGTACATCAACGTGCAGCCCACATCAAATCCGAAGTGTCGATCATTATTAGAATCTGATTCGCGAAGTCAACCGTTTGTTGCACAGATTTCATGGGTATGTCCTGATGAGTTAGGCTATTTTTTAAAAGTTTTTGCGTGCTCTTGTACTTCAAACCTGCCTCTGATGCAATCCGTCGGGTGCTTTTCCTAGGATTTTACTGAACAATTCCAGAAACTTTGGCTGCATTTCAGGAGTGACTACAGTTTGCCTAGGCCCAACATTTCCCTTTCGATCATCATCCACGCTGCCAGTCCGTTGAAATTTCGCGAAGAGCGTGCGAATGGTTTTCGCATCGGATCCAACTGGAACACTGAATCGGTTTTGAAAACTGCGACGTGTTGCCATAGGACTATGTTGTAATCGGTGGAATTCCAGGACCAAAAACACACGTTCTTCAATGGAATACATTATTTCACTTTCTACGCTAGCCTTTTTTCACTAGCCAACAGTCGTACTGATCGCTTTAGACTTCGAAGCAGATTATAAAGGCAATTGGTAGGTCATTGCGGTTAGAGCGCCATCTGTTGACGATTTTCGTAACTAAATTTTCTAAACTTTTATGTACCATTTTTACAGCTTTCCTAATAAACGTACAGTTTACCGTATAATTATATCGATCTTTGTTGTAGAGATATTTAATTTTGAAATCAGGACTTATTCGCTGAGCACCCTGTATATGACCTCCACAAATATTTTCTTTATATGTAGATTGATGAAATAGTAATTTGATATTATTATTCATACATAATGCATTGCAAAGAGGTATTAATAGAATACCACTATCTCTCGTGATAGTGGTAGAATATGGTAGAATCATAAAATAAATCCTAAGTGCTATTACTATGTCAAAATGAAACATTAAACATTGCATTGCATAGCACGCAGAATGTCCAGTTAAGTATTCCCAAAAGCTGAATACCATTTATAAGCATACATCAATTTATTTAATCGATTTACACCCCTTTATAGTGTAGATATAAAATACTAACAAGACCTGTTGGCAATAACTTAAGAGCAGATAGTGTAATTGCACTGAATGATAAAGCAGTCAGTGAAAATTTTGCGAGCAGATTTTAAACGATGCCAGCACTCAAATTTCTTGTCTTTCAGTGGCTATAATTAGATCCTTGACAGTTAAAAATGTAGAAAATTCATGGGAACGCGTAGATTGTTAAAACAACTGAAGTAAAGTTCAAATGTTTCGTCCTCATCCACAGTGTCAGCGGAAGACATCGTGAAGGAAAATATATAATAAACTTCTAATACAATATTCAGCATTTTTAGGGTATAAATTCTTTGTACAGTTCGAAAATATATGCTTTGTGCGTGTTTTGTGTAATTTTACTCTTAAGTATTTATATAAAGTAATATTTTGAATTGATAAATGTAATATTTTGAAAATCATTTCATATTTGCTATAGCACAACACTCACATTTAAAAAAAGTTTAGGAAATTATTGTAAGAACATATATATGATTTAAATTACTTTGCACTACTGTTTTCTAAAAGGAAAACAACATTCTCTGGGAAGTTGAATGTACAATACCAATCTCTTAACAAGGCTATTTATACCAATATTTTATTAGTTTTAACAGATAAAAGAAAACTTTCACTTCATGGAATATAATCCTTCTATTTTCTATAAAAAAAGAAAACTAGCACTTATAAAAGTAATTTTAATTTGCAAATATAATATAAACGATTTGTATTACAATTAAACTGATTTTATATGTAAAAGCTTATGAAAGAACATGTAAATCATATTTTATTGTAATGTTTTACTTTAGACTGTCTATTTTCAAGTACAGAACCCATTTATGTGCAGTAATTTATATTTTTATACAGTATCCGCATAACCCTCCACGAAAAATTATTCATAAGAATAATTGCATTTTCATTTTTTCGTGAATGATTACATTAAAACGGATTCACTCCAATTTCTTCTATGCTCTCTTAAAAAAATATGCTTGTATCAAGACTTCTGAAACATAAAATTATGAAAAACGAAATAAAATTTTAGTGATATGATCATAAAGTCAGAAAATTCATTAATTCAACAGAAATTTTCTTGCATCAAAAGGCATATCAAGCTGAGGAAACGATGAAACAAAACTTATTTTGCCACTAAATGTTGACTTTTCGCTCTGTGAATTCGGAAAGTGAAAAAGACAGAAAGAATATAGAAAGAAGAGCAAACAAGAAGAAGACTGACCCTTCATTCACTAAAATGATGTCCGATATATCTACTGCTCTATTCACCAATGGATTTGCTTCTACGTGGTTTCCTTTCTTGGTGATGTGGCTGCTTATGAACATATCTCTTTTTGCTGGTGATCATGAATACTTTTCACAGCTACAGGGTAAATGAAACACAGAGACAGAAGGAATTAATGGGAGTAGTTTTTTCTTTTGTGATGTATGTGTTAAGTGGATTTTGTTTCATGTATGAACTAAGTTTCGTTCGGTTTTAATGTAATATCTATGTCAGAATTGTATGGAACGTTTAATAGACAATTCATCGAAAGATTGGATAACAGGTTGTTTAAAAATCAGGGAGATTTCTGCGGTTGGCGTCTCGCTTGTGATCTTATTCCTACAGCTTCAAGAGATGAACTTTCGGTACGCCTACAAAAAATGTAATGCTCTTCCTCGAAAAAGACTGCACAAATACAACTGTGTATAGCAATGGTTGCAGGAAAGTCCTGGGGAACTTCAACATCTTTGCTAAAAATGGGGTTTCAGAGGCGTGGAGCTTAACCCGAAAGCAGGCGCGCTGGGGTAAATCTCACCCCAGCGACATTTGTTCTTCGTAAAATGGGAGAAATTTTTTGAGAACAAGTTTGCCCCGTCTTCTACCTTTCAAAGTCAAGGTCTAGTTCGGGTGGGTGAAGGAATTTCGTTTCTTTGTTATCCGGAAAGGGGGGGAAATTCAATTTTGGGATTAAATACTCCCGCGCGACTAACAGCGTTTCATTACGTTGCTAACGTAAACTAAGTATAAACTAAATGTAAATTAAATATAAATTGACGTGACACTACTGGTATGTATTGACAAAAGGCTATTAAATGAAATTAATATCATATTAATAAAGTAATTAATTTTTTTAAGTATAAAGCATATCCTATGAAATTTTCTTCTCAGAAAGCATGATATTTAAGGAACTGCTAGAAAATCACTAAATAAATATGAAAAGCACGATTTCTTCCCATGAAACGTAATAGAACTGGTGTATTTTACGTTATAAGTCCACAAATTTGTTTTTTAAACGTTCTTAGTCAAAAATATAAAGAAGACAAAATGGGATAAAATTTACCCCATGCGAGTGCTTAAGTTACAAAAGTAGGCGCGCCTGCTTAAGGGTTAAACAAGCACTGTACGTGGCAAGAGTCTGTGGACTTGGTATAAATAAGCAGGCACAGCAAAAGCTCATCTCCCTTTAACGCATCCCACTTCTAGGAATCAGCAACGGTTAAATAACTACATCGACTGACGCACCATGCGTTATAACAGGGCCGCCAACACTGCCTCTGGAGATGGAAGCTGAGGCAATAAGAGTAGGGCTAATGAGACTCGATTGTACTAGAAATCCCTGGGGAGCGGAACTAGGCCCTCTACCAGCCTTCACAAGGAAAATACCTAGATGTCATCTGCACCCAGAAAAAGAGAGTAGCAAACAGATAATACTAAAAGCAACAATATCGCCACTGACCAAAGGTAGAACAATCTACACAGAGGGATCGAAATCGGGGAAAGGGGTGGGAGTCGCGTCTGTAGTATACAACCGCTGCAGTGAAATTACGAACTACACATGCCGTATCGGAGATTACAATTCAGTTTTCCAAAAAGAACTGAATGCAGTCTACCAAGCGCTCAGATGCAAAAGGGAACAACAACCAGTCCCTACACTTATCTACAGCGACAATCATTCTGGCCTAACTGCAACAGCTCAGCATGGCACATCTTCCAGTCAAGTCCTAGACATAAAGAAAGAGCTAATCGAGCAGCCACGTGTCAGTCTCCTCCATATCAAGGCCCACGTGGAGATAGCAGGGAAAGAGAGAACAGATGAGCCACCCAAAAAAGCAGCAGAACTGTAAACTTCAGCTCAAACAATAACCGCGCAAGTCTCCTTCTTGAAGAGAACATTAACAAATGAGCTAATGAGACTATGGCAACATCAGTGGAATGCAATCTCAAACAGTCGCTGCACGCATAAATGGCTGTCCAAGTCGGTTTCACATGAGCTTCCTCTCACATTCTAAACATCTGAATTCCTCACAGGACGCGAGCCATTCTCTTCCTATGTCCATCGGTTCAATCTCTGGGAAGATGATCTTTGCATATGCGGTGCAGCAGGAGCAGCAGCGCATTATCTCTTCGATTGCGAAATTTCAAAGTTCAACCACTTGCGGAGACCAGCGCAAGAACATGCTCAGTCTTGGTCTCTAAGCGTCCTTCTCAGCAAAGTGGACACAGGTAAAAATGGGCAGAATATGTACACTATACACTCTTAACAAACATAGCCCAACTAACAGCTTAGCAACGGACCAGTCACCCAGTTAATCTTGCAAAACGGATGAAAACTACAATGCGGGAAGGAGGTTCCGCATAACATGAAGATCTCATATAAAATATGAGGGGAAACTATATAACACAGGCCCCAGCGTGGAAAACCAGTGTGCGCGGTCTTCAATGCTAATTTTTTAAAAAACTTTTTTATCCAATAAATTCCGCAGTTTACTGGGAAAGGTTTGATGATCCGCTCCGCCGACCAAGTCGTCAAACCTGTGTCTTTCAAATTCAAATAAATTAAAGTAGTTTTGGCTCTATGCCATATCGTTTAGCTGGACTTATCGCAGCGCATGGTGACCAAACCAAATACTGATTTCGGACACTTCATAATATTTTGTTTTTGTTTTGAAATTTTATCAATTACTTTTTCCTAATGCAAGTGATTTTCCCAATGAATTTCATTCCATTTTGACGATTTCTTCATGTCGCTATATTTTTAGAACATAATTTTCATTGCAGGTATTTTCAGTATTGACTTCAGCTTAATTGGCAATTTTTTAAAAGAGATTAAAAGAGATTAACGTCTTCGTAACATACTTTAAATTATTATTACTTGTGTAAAATAATACTTTGAAATTGGTTGAAAATATTTTATCGGATGGAGATAATTTTCTGAAACATAAACATGATATTTGAGGCATAATTTACTGCATTTAGAATGTATTAAAATTGAAAGAAAACATAAAGATTATCAATATTTGAAACGAAGATTATCAATATTTTGATGAAATAAACTCATCGAAGAGTTTTCACGGAAAAAATACTAATATATACTTATTGTAAATTAAAAAGAAAGTCAGTTCATTCAGAGTTGATGGATTTATAAAAGATTGCGACTGGCAAACTGTAGAGAAACTACTTTGTGTTCATAAATTTAGCGAATCATTTTATATTAACAGGTGACTGAAAGATCAAATGACTTTTATTCCTAATTCAGTAAATAACTACCGCATGATTTATACGGTATATTTTTCGAAAATGGAGAAAATCAAGTTCTTCCTTAACTCTTAAACATAGAACAGCAGTAACAACGCAGACTTTTATAAACAAATTTTAAATGCTGTTCGTGAATTGTGCATTCATTGTGTATTCTTCCGTAAAATAAACGAGTTTTTCCTCTGCAACTTTTCGTAAAAAATCCTGCTATATTCGGAATTCACTTATGTAAATGAATCACTATCCGATTTCAAGATGACTATAAAAAAATTTCAAGCTCCAAAGACATTCAAGCAAACTTATGCTTGCTATACCAAAATAAATTAATCTTAGTTTAACAACCAGCTTTTTTAAAAGTGGGGCATATGAGGAAGACTTAGATCGTATACATTTTTGAATTTGTTGAAATTTTCAGGTTTCGTTCTTCGCTTAAATTTATTTTACCCGTATATATATATTATATATATTTTTGCGAAAAAAAACCCCATAGTTTTCAAGGCTCCTTCCCTGAAAATTGCTCAGTTTTTAGAGAAAAAACATGCTTTTTTCCATAAGCCAGTGCTTTTTGTGCCAAGAGTGAACCACACCATTTGCTATTACTTTTTGCTGTATTACTTCCAAACTGGCTGATAAGACACACAGACTCATGGTTTTACTCTTGGTACAAAGGCCAAGAGACATACGAAATTCTTCAGAGATATTATTTTTTCTGAAACTGGCCGTCAAAATCTTTTTGTGCCAAAAGTGAACCACAAATGTGTATGTTTCAGTGAATATATACTAGTGAGAAGTTTCGAAAAAGGGTATGATACGTGTGGTTGACTTTTGGCGTGAAGAAATGTTTGACCTTGATATTGCAAAAAATAGAAAAAAGCATGATTTTCGAGGCCATTTACTACTTATGCCTGACCATGTATGAACTCAGATGGAAAAGAAGCTTTAAGTACAACAAAAACAAAACCAATTTGCCGATCACTGGTAACATGTTCAAATTTTATATAATGTGGCTCCCATACATTGTGTTTTGTTTAACTTATTATGAACTACCGATAGTTTTTATTTCAATATTTATGCAAAATAAGCCTTAAGTTTAGCAGAAACCAAATCAATTCGCAGATTTATGGTAGCTTTGTCACATCTCATGAAATATGGCTGTATACTTCGAACTGTACATGAGTGTTTTTTTGGAAATTGTTAAAAACGTGGATTACTTTTCAATATTTATTAGTATTTTCATGTAAAATCTTAGCTGCCAAAGAACCCTTATGTATAGTAGAAAAAAAAGGAAAGTTCACAGATCTATGGCTATTATTCAAATTTTATGTAGTAAGTCTCGATACTTCGTTTCAAATAGCACACTTATCCATTTTATGTCCCTATCATGACAGGCTTATCAGTAACTTGTCCATGTCCATAAAAGGATATCTCTTGAACGTCATTTTAACTATATTTTTGGAAAATAAATGACATCTTTGTAACATGACATTTAACGGACATATGAACACCCCAATTACCGTAAAATTCTGCGAAAGCGCACCCACCCCCATCTAACAAACGCCCCGGCCCCTGCTTTTCTCGTGTATTTAATTTGATCTAAAATACCGAATAAAGGCCCCCTTTAAGGGGGATTCATACTGTCCGGATACTTGCAGCGGCTAAGCGTAGGGTCGCGGGTTCGATTCTGACTCACACACTCTTTCTAAAAATTACATTTCTTTGTGTTAGTAAAAACGTGGCGGAATGGACAGTATGAATCCAGCTTCACTTGAATATAGAGGGGGCACTTGAATGGTGGATTTTTTCCAAATTTTACCGTTTATCCACCCCCATAGGAGGTACACACTTTTGAGGGAGCACTGCAACAGCAATTACAGATAATTGACATACATCCACCTTCCCGGACGAAGCCCCACTCCGTCATGATGGAAATATTATACTCCTTTGTCTTTTAAAATATCAAGACAATTTTTGTTTTTTTAAAAATGCAGTATAATTGCTTCGTACCATGCCAGATTAAGATTTTTAATACCTGTCTAACATGACATTTTTGGAGATGTGAAGAAGCACATTTTTCAATTTTTTTTTGAAAGTTTAAGACATTTTTTCTAGATGAAGGACTACCAATAACACATTATTTTTTTTTTCTCCATATAGTATTTATATGTAAGTGTAACATAAAAAAAATGTTTCGTTACTGAAAGTCCCCTTTTTTTAATGTCTAAAATGGCAAAAACATTACTTTGTGAATGACTAATTACTGTCCAAAAAAACCCTATTTAATCTTAAAATAAATCTGTTTTATTATGCGCATTTAAAAGTTCATTCTTTAAACTTTCTAAATAAGCCTTATCTGATCTTCTTGCTATTTCAAATAAAAATTCTACATATTATAGAAAAAGAGCCTAATATGCCTATTTTTACACAACCGCGGAGCAAAAAAACGGCTACATTTCAAAAATATTTTTTTTAAGAAATAAAAAAAAACTGTTTTAGGATACAGAAGTTAGGTAGATATCACCCACAAAATTTCGTGAAAATCAAAATTTCGCGGCACATTGATTTCTTAAAATTTGTCGATTTTATATGGAATGACCTATTAATAAACGGCATTATTTTTTATAGAGTTCAATTTATAATTTTTTTCTCAGTAACACAATTAAATTTTGTGTGCATATATTTTATCTTAATTAATTTCTAATTAAAGTTACTGCATTCACGTCTAATATAAACTATTATGCAGTTTTGCCTGTTAAAATAAATAGGGAAGAAAGCACACTAATTGGAATAAGTATTGCACAAATGTTACACCAGTCTACATTTTTAAATTTTCAAAAAATGCTTTTTCTAACTTTATGATTGGAAAAGTTAAAAAAAAAAACCTTCTGGTTTAAATTTTACTGCATTTATTTTTATTCAAAAACATAAAATGAAGGATCCTAGAAAAATGTCGTTTTTAAAAAACCCTTTTAGAATAAGGTTTTGTTGACCGAGATTTACTTATAAATTAATGACATGAATAAATACCTAACCAGTAAAATATGATACATCAAGTAAATACAGTGATCTTTTATTTAAAATTTGTGCATTTACACAGGCCAATGTAGATTTACAAATATTTACCACAGCAAAATTTTCTATGTATTACATTTAAAAAAATTTTATAACAAAAGTTTCATTTCAATGATTGTACGTTGGCTAAATATTTGAGTCTTTTATACATAAACTACTTTATATTTTTGGAAGTAAACCTTGGAAAGGGCAGTATTCAGTGATGAATAGTTGGATAAATTTATAATTAAGCGTGTAACATATTTTGTGCTCCATCATTTGAATGATTGATTCGTATATAATACCACAGTTTGTGCTATTAAAGAAAATCTTATTTCAAACTTCACATTCTGCAGCCGGTATATTAAATAGTATTTCAAGTATGGATCTGCATAAAGAAAAACTTTCATTCTATTTCGAAATCTTCTTTGAAATACAACTTCTATTAAAATCGCATAGTGAGGCAATAAACTTATATTCCACAATTTGTCTTTAAATAGGGGTTTACTGATTCCCCACCTATTTCTACTTTCTCACTGACTGATTCTTTTTGTGATTCACGCATTGAATCAATTTAAATATAGTTTTCTTTTAACGGTTTAGTAACACCTCTTGCCAGAATGTTAGGCAGAAGATGGATTGAGCTGCTTTCGCTAAGGAGGTGAGATTGACCTTGTAGATTTCACCTTTCCGGGTTCGGACTAGGCAATCCTCGAGGGAGACTGCCAGCGTAATTCTGCCTCTCTGTTTCTTGGGACGGGAGGTCTAAAGGGTTGCCCCCATTCATAGTATGCTTCATCGGCGGTTTCCGCCCACTGTCGTACTTGCTTGCTCCGAGGGGCTCTAGTACACCTGCTACCGGCCTGTATCTTCGTTTCCTAGGCGGTCGACCGGTTTGAGTGCGGCAGACTATCTATAATAACAGCAACAAGTTAAGTTGCTGTCTTCGGAATCGTGGAGCGGCATCTTCAGCTTCAGCCTCATGACACAATATGTCGTAACAGCGATTTTCTTCCTCGTCTGAGGATTTGGCAAACTTCGGGGTGACAAAGGACGCCGTTCTTACAACTGAAGTCTAACCTTCCTCGCCGCATAGCATTCCTTACTCCACACTATCCAGTCTGCATCTACTTTCAGGCCATAATCTCAGACTTTTTCCAGTTTTTACGGGCGTTTTCATCATCGCCAGACTGTCGGGAGATGTTAATTCTTGACAAACAAGCCTCTTAAATCCTCGGACACTGCTCCTAATTCTTTGGGCCGCTCTTTCCCCTGACCGCTTATTCCTACTACTGCTTCAAGCCTACTTGGGTCTTGCGACTGTTTTTTAGGAGCGGATTTCTGTTCTTCGGATTGGAGAACGGAAGATATAATCTTCATTATGGATTCTCTCCTGATCGTGACCTGCAACCTGGAGTTTTTGTCTCATCAGCGTGGCCGTATGGAGTTCTTTACCAGGGAGGTATACTCATTGATGAATTCACTGCCGCTCCACCAGACGACGTTTCAAGCCCTCAGGATCACTGGACCTCTCCTCCTGCATCACGACGTCTTCGTGTGATTTTTTAAGCTGTAGGTGACTGTTTTTTACTTCCAAGTCATCTTTTTGGGGATCATCATTTAGGCAGCGGTCATGTTTATCCGTCTGCATAGAGGTTAATGCATACATCTTCTCAACGACAGCAGGTAAGCGTATCATGCAGGTACTCCGGCAAGGTTACTTTCAGTTGGTCACGCTATGTATTTTGGCAAAAGGCTCGAAAAACTTTTATATGCTTTGAGGTTTAAAAATCTCATCTAATCTATCGAAATATCTTAGAAACCGGATTTTTAATATTTTCAGCATTTCGGGTTTCATATTTAAAAAACAATTGTGAAATACGAGAAAATCTGCTTTCTCATTGATAATATTAGGTTTTCTGTTTAAATAATAATTGCTATAATACTGCAGCTTCAAACATTTGTTCTTTATGGTATACATTCTAGTACTTTTCTTCTGGTAAAGATATTAAAATTGCGTATTCACATTTGTAAGCTTCATTGGCGTTCGGTATTTCAAAATATATGAATAATTATGCTGCTAATTGACAATCTACGATAACCTTTTAAATAGGTTTACTTCTAGAGTCATCGTCATAATGCACAACTTTATGTAATACAAGCTTTACTACGTAAATTTCTGCTTTTTGAGCGGCAGAATGCATCTATGTGTTTCCATGTCTTGTATTTAAATATATATTATGTTATATTATTTAAAAATGCAAATTATTAAAAGTATGTTCTTCTTTTTAAGGAAAATTATTTAATAGTATTTCAATATCTTTCTAGATCTCTGATGCGCATTTTTTTCCAACATCGCTTGACAATGTTCTGAATTCCAGTTACTTATTATGACTTAAATAAATCTACTAAAAAATCACTGCCCGATTACTGGTAGTCAGTTTAACTTTAGTAATTCGAAACATATACAAATTTTTGTTTTCTGATAAGTATTCACTTCATGAGTAGGCATGTATTCATCTGTGGGGAAAACAAAGTAAAAATACATTAATTTAAAGTTTTAGAAAATTTATACTAAATTAGGTTACTGTCTGCATAAGATTTTCATACTACACAAAATTATGGAAAATATAAATGAAAAGTTATACACCCACAAATTATTTATGAAAGCAGATTTAATATATGTATATTTGAAATTGTATATTATAATTAATGGGGCGGGGAGGACGAAATAGTAATATACACTTTAAATTTGTGTAATTTTTTGAGTTACTTTTAAACATCTAAATAGCTGAATCTGTTTTTTTAATATGTTATCTTTCTACTTATCATTTCCAAAACTAAAATTTAATTATTAGTAACTTCTGAAAAAAAATTGGCATAACTCACTTCTATCGCTGAATTTATTTTTACACTAAACAGCGAAATAATAATAGTATGATGAATTAGATCCTAGTTCGTAATTTATACCTTAGATGTTATTTTTACCATCAATTTCCTAAATTTAAAATGCTTTCAGAACTAAGCATTGACTGAAAAGTAATTATTTTTTAAACTTATATTTTTACCTTGCGCTGATTCAAAAAAGAGTTAAAAGATAATGTGTCAACTAAAATTTAAATATGATAATTGTATTCCATTTCAAATTACCGATGATTCTGCAAGAAAGATTTAATTAAAAAAAAACTAAAAAATAATGCCCTTTTCAACTGTACATTAATTAATGATAAAAAATTGCTAGATAGTGATAGTTTTTTCTTTTTATATATGAAATAATTGTATTCGTTTTCCTTTTAACACATGTGAAACACACGGTTCTAAGCATAAAATTATAGGCATTTTATGGCATGAAAATATGACTTACTTAGAGTGGGCTTTCCATGAAATTGCGGTGAAAATAAAGCATTTTTGTCTCAATCAGTAAATTCAGTCATCTTCTAAAGCGTACTTTTCACGTAGCTTAAATTCAGTTGGACCTCTGTACTTTTTGTGTAGTCTTCTTCGAAATAAGTATCGCCTTGTTTTTGGAATAGACTTCGGAAATTTCAATCTATGAAAATACAAAACAGACATCAGTTACAATGCATCAAAATTTCAAGTTGCTTTAGTAGTAAATAAAACCAGAAAGCAGCTTTAGAAACATAAGTTATCTACGGTCCCTGAAACGTTTTTAAATGTGGAAACATTATTTGGAAAATTCTAAGTGTTTCCAGACACTTTGTTGGAATCACAAAAACTTTATTTTTTTAATGTATGGGTTTCCTTTATTTTCGTCATTATGTTACGGCCAGGCAAGATATATAATTATTAAGTGAAATGCTTTTCATTAGACAGAACCCTGTAAACAGTGCATAAAATATTTCAAAAGGATTTTCCGAGTTCTGAACTTAAAACTTACACCCTCAGAATAAATTTCTGTTATCATATACTTTGATAAAAATGATAACACGTATTTAAAAATATTAATAATAATAATTAAAAAACTGATGAATACTTGTAAAATGTATAATATTCGATCCAGGTTTTCCAAAGTCTTTTTGCAGCTACATTAAAATAATAATAATAATTGAAATTGTAAGTGTTTCCAAACACTTTGGTAGAATCGCAATAACTTTATTTTTTATAATACAGGTATTTAAAAATACACGTATATACACATTAATTTAAAAATACACACGTAAATACACCTTAATAATACACGTATTTAAACATTTGAATAATAATAATTAAAAAACTCATCATTACTTGTAAAATGTATAATATTCGATGCAGGTTTTCCAAAGTCTTTTTGCAGCTACATCATCAGGCAAGGAGAATTCGAATACAGATGGAGGCAGTGCTTCCTAAACGGAAAGAAATATTTTTCGTTAAAAAAAAGATTATAAAGTCAAAAACATCATAACGTCGTTGCACTTAGAGAGTATTACATATTGGCAGTTTGATACGTACGATAAACCACACACTCTCGAGTAAAAAAATTTGAACTAGAGTTTTTAAGCACATACATGACTTCTCGGATGGAAAATAACTGTGGAAAATCTATACAAGTAAACATTGAAGTAAACTGTGAATTATGATTTAATTAAATCGTTATCATTTTTTAAATAGAAATTTAGAGAAATATGTGAATTTTCAATGAAATATCGTGGCATTTTCAATGAAATTTGAAATTAATCCCATATCAATGAATACTTTTTATAGGAAGACATCAAGATATATTTATTAATGTATCTTTACAGAAATATTCAATGTTATGAATGTATTTAAAAACTAAATGGCATACCCCATCTTTACGGAGTTCGAAGCAAAACTTGTTTTTTCTGGACGTTATTTCAAGAATTGTAGACCATTCGTATTTTCGAAATCTAAGGCTGCTTTTTCCAGGGAGATAAACCTGCAGGCCAGAAGGACAGACACCGATCCTTGTACTGAAATTTCTCCAGTCATTAACTTCGAAAAGATTCACGCCGTACATTTTAAGTTTCTTGGCGATGCTAAGATAATTCAGTTCGGCTTCAGCGGGAGTTTGACCTCTGAAAAGAAAATGTACATGTAAATGCAAAGTTTTCAGTTCCCAGTTGCATGTGCCATCACTCCTTTATTAACATTTTCATGGTTAAAATATGTCTAAATTTCTTTTTTCACCTTAGAAATATTTCATACTATTCGAGAATAAATAAATAACTTCTTGTTTTTTTTCCATAATTTATAATAATCTATTAGTTATTACTTTAGTTAACATGGCTTGTCAGTAGAATTAACTCTTGAACTACACTCACCGCTTAACGGAATTTCTATTCAATAAATATCCCGCTTCTTGCAATATATTTTAAATGTACCAACAATAAAAAATATAGTGTGATCACGGAGAACAGATCATCCCGCTTATTAGAATAATATTTCTTAGCAAACTGATCATTCCATTAAGCGGGTTAGACTGTATTATATTTTGTTTAGCAAAATTATTCTTTAAATATTTAGAAGTAATATTCGTCGAAAAAAATCTATTGTGGACACATAGGAATGTATACGTAATAAAAAACATTGATTAATTTATAATCATCTTTAAAATATAATTTCTGCAATATAATTATTATAAATGATCACTTCTCTTTCTAATATTTATGTACTGAAAGTTAAATATTAAACCTAAGAAACTTCTTTTAAGATGAAGCAAGCGAAAAAGTACTTTGTTAACGTCTTTCTGAAATTTTCTTTTTAAAATATCATATACTTCCATTTTGCCAAATTATTTTTTAGACACTTACTTATGTTGCTTATGTAGTTCCATGATTTTTATTTCATCAATTTTATTCTGATTCGGGATAAGAGCATATTTAGACAAGTAATCTTCACCATGCATTTCAGAGTCGTAATCACCTAAGTGAGATTGCACAAAGTACGAAGCCAGTAAGTGCGGAGTACAGCGCAGTCTGAAAGAAAGCATAGAATATGCATATATATTTATTAAAATCATCATTAAACGTGATTAATGCCTGAGATAAGTACAGATGTTTTTAATATTATTAACGCAAATTTAATGCTTTAATCATAAAATCATACCGATGCAGAAGTATTAACAATATAAATGCATAAGATGAAAAAAAAATTACTCCTTCTTGTAAAACAAAAAAAGTACTGTACATAGAGAGAAGAGTGTTGGTATTGGTTCAAATTTTTTTATGAAAGTTCCTTTACTTTCATCTATACTGAAAATTGTATTAATGCTTATATAATTGAAAATTGTTCTGTGTTATCTCAAATCTTATACTTAATAACACTTATTTAAAAAAATATTAAAAACAAGATCATGCGATAATTTTGTAGAGCTAATAGGAGATTAGAATTGCAAGGGACAGAATTTTTATGCATATACATTAGTGTTAGTGCAGAAATAACGCAAAAGAAATGTTTTAAAATTAGCAATTACATAAGTATAAGGAAGCCGTACGTAAGGAATTTGATAATTTAGAACAAGTACTTACTTTCCACTGAATATATCATTTCTTATTTGAAGGCACATATAGTATCTGTAAATAAATATAAGATTTATAAATGTAAAGAAAATTATTTTACAGAAGCACATGAAATTCAATTTAGTACTTTAAAGTAAACGTGTCAACGTTTGTACATATGAATATTATTTTTTTAGCCTATAAATTTAAGACTATCTTCTCAAATACTTTGTCAATGTCTACCAAATAAGATTTAAGTTATATTCTGCCTTTACTAACTCTTTTTATAGCGTAAACATATGCAACACCAAATTATTTCCATCGTCACATATAATCACGCTATGGTTAACAAAAAATTGAAAACTGCGTGAATTGAGAAAATGTCTGAACTGAATGCAGGGACATGTATGTCTTGAAGTGTTTCCGGTCCCATAAATATATCTGCATAATGACATACATTATTTTTATTTATTCCTAAGTTCATTTAAATTTAAAATAAAGTATTTATACACTATATCATATAAAATATTTTGCGCACTATTAGCGAGATGTTAAAGCTTTATAAGATATAAATATTTTTTTTTATATACAGCACAATTAAAAGGTATCAAATTAACGAGAATGATAATTTTCGATTGAAGACGGGATAGTATATTTCTCTTTATGTATAAAATGCAGGTGCAGTTTTTAAATTATACCCAGAATATTAATATTTTTACTGAAGGTATGTTATTTCAAAGATATCTCAAAACATCTGTCTGCCCAATACGACTCTACATTGAAGAAAAATGCATGCTCAAAAACGTGATTTTTATTGACGGTTATTAATCCCTTAACAAAAGATGTGACACGTTAGTTAAATTTCCTTATTAAAATTTGTTCCAAATGACATTGCTATAAAAATTTTATTCATAATAAAATACAACGCATGATTATCGATTCTACTTCCGTATTTCAAAAATATGTGTAACGACATTAAGCAAACATTGAAGTTTCGGCTAAGCTTAAATTTTTTTCCAAGAGTATAACACACGCGTATGCTGACGAAATACAATATATATAATACACTTCAATTCTATTAAACAGATTATTTTACAAGAATAATATAATAAGATGCATAATAGTGATACATATAGACAAAATTCGCAAACTAGTAGCAATATTTTGGTTTGCAACCATATTAATATATGGGAGTATTGCCTAATAATTGCACAGTTTTTATATGCTCCTAAAATAACAGAAGTGTAAACTAAAAGATCAAAAATATCTAAAGTAAAAAATAACAATAGCTTAAGTCAATATTCTGTAATAAAAGCACTAAAATGTTTCATCTTAGTACAGAACAGTATATATAGTAAAATGGCTAAACTTAGGAATTAAGGAATCATTTTCAAGGAGTCATACTTAAGTTAAAGTATTCTAATATATATAATAATTCGATTTCTCAAGGAATGAACTTAATTCGCAATATCTATTACACAAAATATTTGAGAAGAATAATATAATAAGATGCATGACGGTATTTGGGGTACCAGGGTGCCCCAAATATCGGGGTACAATGAAACGTACTGCGTTCATAATACAGCATTTTTATTGCTTTTTAACTTTTACTCTTACCTGGTTATTTCATCTTGAAGCTCATCAGGGTTAGTTGGATAGAACTTTACTTCAAACGAAAAACTCCAAGGCTTATCTACAAACAGTGTATGAATGGTTTGTTTAATTGCTAATATCTTTATGGTGAAGTTTTATAAAATTATAAAATTTTTCTCTATATAATAAATTTGTATACGCCTGAGGTGAAAGATAGGCACAGAGGCAAAAGAAAGGCACATATTTGACCTGCTAATTATTCTCTGTAAACGTATGCAGTATATGATAGATATTCAAAACTAAGATAAAGTATTGATGTATTCATATAAAATTAAGATTTTTTAAATACGTTTATTGTTTTTATGTATATATTGTATATGCTAACTGAAAATTTTCAAACAATTTACTAGGCTTAAAATAAGTTTAGAATTCATTTTTTTTGCTCAATACTTTACTGTCAAGGGAAATACTCAAAAATGCTAAATTTCACAGCTTCTGTTTAAATAGAAGCATGTAAGAAATCATCTGAAGATTGAAAAAAAAAACGTGACACCGACATCTAGAATAGTAAAACTGACAAAAAACATTTACAAAATATTTTACCAAACTATATTTTAAATTTTTCTGTAACTATGCCTGTATTCCAAATATAATAGAAAGAGATTAAAAAAACAGTAGAGGTAGATGGGGTACATTAAACGAAATTTATTATTTTATTTTTTCTTGTTCACAGATTTGCATGTACGAAAATAAAATTAATGGACACTTTTAACCTACTCTTTTTCCCATATAAATTAATTTTTATGAATTTGCGAACAGCTTTTTCATATTTAAAAATTTACAAAAGGTAATATTCTGTCAGTTTTTGTACCCCCTTTGATTTGTACCCCCCTTGCGTTTTGTACTTTTGTTACAAAATAGTACTTTATGAAACCGATATTTTTAATTAGGTATAATCTGAATAAAATAATTCATATTTGGCATATTGAAACACATTACGTAAATACAAACCAGTAAACTTACTTTTGACTTGCTTCTTAATCTTTTTATTCAAATCTAACCAAATCTGCAGAAAAAGTAAAAAAAAAATTAAATGACTTATAGGTTTTATATTCAATATGCTATTAGAGAATTCTTGTATTAGATCACTTACAGGAATAAATCAAGAAAAAGAAATGCAGTCTTTGTTTTTTAATCAAGACGGAAACTAAAAAATTTATCTTTTCCTTGCGTATGGTATGAGTCCCACTTAACTGGATTGAACATATTGTGAACTCTCCAGTTTAAAAAATGTCATGACCTAACTCATATTTAGTAAAAGTTAACATTAACCTTTTTCGTATATTTATGAGTAAAATCAAATCTGATGTAGTGAATTCTAATTTTTGAAATTCTGCATTTCTTTATGGATGAGAAAAATAAACACA
Source organism: Cheiracanthium punctorium (assembly GCA_038373885.1). Taxonomy (NCBI): domain Eukaryota; kingdom Metazoa; phylum Arthropoda; class Arachnida; order Araneae; family Cheiracanthiidae; genus Cheiracanthium; species Cheiracanthium punctorium. The sequence goes on along the minus strand of JAWZYV010013157.1, from coordinate 2,949 downwards.
CTCGTAAAGAACGTTTACCTTTCATGACTAAAGAGGTAGACAAATGAAAATTTTGAGGACTCTCATGCTAGTATGCAAAAAAAGATCTTTTCATAAATTTATAGCGTAGGATTTTGAAATTAAATACATTCATTCAATATTTATACAGTACGTTCCGAAATTTAACCGATAAATCCACAGGCATAATTGATGGCATCAAAAGAATATGGGATGATGAACATCAGTGCATATGGTCACAAACCGCGGCTAAAAGTTGAAAAATGCCAAAATCGTATTCACGACGTATGCAGAAAAAAAGTAAACAGTGAGACCTGCCTGTTTACTTCTTTATGCTCCAGTCTGCACATGGATCACTTTTCGAGAAGGTCGAATTTGTTTGAAACACAAGTCCACAACAATAAAACATTTTATTTTGATATTTTACAATGTTTTTTTAATTATTTCAAATACAGAACTAATTTTAAATTACCAAAACAAAGAAAGAAAATAGCTGAATTTAAAGTCACCAGATTATGATTTTCCGAAACATTTGTTTATCTGAAATATCTATATTTGAGGATGTTACATTCGATAATTAGTTTTTGTAAGCGTCTTTTGCAGGGATCTATTTGTCCTGTATAGAATGAGAGGAAATACGTTTCATACATTTTTCTGTAACTAGTTATGTTTAAGTTTATTTACAGTTCTATAAATATTGTACATCATGGTTCTTTTATACACAATTTTTACAATATATATCTTTAATGTTAACCTAGGGATACTATGAATAATTGCTGAAAACATCTAACCCCACTCCGAATTTACGACAACTTAGTGGATACTATATGCGAAGCAAAATTTAAAATACTCACTTTAGTTTCATCCTCGCTGCAAATTGCTATTCCAAAATAATATTTTTCTCGGATATCAAGTTCGGAGCAGATTTTCTCAAATAGTTCATATCCCTTTGCATTTTTCTGGAAGTAAATTTAGGTTTAATAGAGTTTACAGGTTTCTGTACTGAAACCCTTGTGTATTGCTTACACGCATGGTGGTAAAAACTAAAACAAAAAGCTTAGTAATGAAAAAAAAAATTATAAATAAAAATTTTTCTTTTTTTTAAAAGTAAATTAAGTTTTTTAAAGGTTTACAGGTTTGTGTACTTTATTGTTTGCACGTATCGGTTAAAAAGTAAAAGAATCGGTACAAAATTAGATATGAAAAAACCCCCCACAAATACGTGAACAGTAATGACAAAAAGAAGTCTTTTTCAGTCTATGCATCATACGGGCAACTAAAAGTATATGTATTTAGTTTAAGAATATTTCATGAATCCCAAAGACTTTCTTCTTTTGTATTTGTAGCAAAATATGGCATTTTCCATTACTGTTGCACGCATTCAAATCCAAAATGTCTATGTCGAAATTTGAAATTTACCCTGACTTTTTTTGTTAAAAAAATGATCTCAGTACTCCTGAAGGTTTTCATTTATTCTTGAGAGTTCGCAACTGAATTGTGTTTGTGTGCAAACTTGTGTATTTTCCCTTAAAACGCAACCCAAAATTTTAAACTGACAATATGATCATTTTCCTCACCCACATTTCCATGAAAAGATTCACTTTTTTTGCACAATTTATTAGTAAATAACTTTTCTATTAATTGCCAATGTTTTTATGTGTTTTGGTAAAGAATCAATTTAATGAAATGTAAAGGTAGAGCGGATGAACTAAGTCCAAAACCGTGGCCGCCTTCATACATCCAGACGTAAAACTTTTGGACTACTGTCACTGTAGTTTATTGCTTATATTACTGTAAAGCAAAATTCAAGTTGAAATGTTTTCCACACCGTTGCAATAAAATTGTTCTTTCATTGTCTGTGTCCAATAAAAATATGAAGAACCAGAAATTTCAAAAATACATAATTTATTTTTAACGTTTGACGTTAATGTACTAAAAAATGAATGCAGTACACCTACTATTTTGGAAATTTAGAAATAAAAACCATAACGCGAATACGTATATTTAAAAAATAGTCAGTGAGTCTTCTAAATTTTCCGAGAAATAGAAACATAATGTATGTACTAAATGATTCAAGTCGAAACAAAATCATTAGAAGAGCAAGTTCATACCAAATTTTTTTTAAATAGAAGACTTATAGAAAAGAGTATTATTATTACTACTCGTAAAGCATGATTTTCAGTTTTTATTCCAATTTTTTTATCCGGTTCTGTCGGGTCTTCGTTTAAATAGTTTAAATAGAAACTTTTAAAAATTGAAAATTTTATAACTTACATTGACTTCTATTTCTTTTTCCAATCCATCTAATATTTTGACACGGCAAAGTCCAGTTTTCTTTACTGAGAAGAGTGATATTCGGTTCGTCTTCTTACTTTTCACCTCAGATTGCGTTGGATTTTCAGATGAAAAAATCTGAAATGATAAAATAGAATATACATGTACACAGGTGTCCGAGAAGTAAAAAATTAAAAATAAACATTTATTTTAATGAAATATGCTTAATGGAAAGTAGATGAACGATGTCCAAAACTGTGTCCACCTACATACACCCAGATGTAACAATTTTTGTCTTCTTGGGGATTTTAGTTTAAAAAAAATTGTTTTGCAATTTCAAAATTGTGACCTTAATGAACTAAAATATCGAATTAGAGCGTCCATTCAGACTATTGATCTATCAGTGATTCACATAAAGTGATTAAAAATCTCATATAGACTGGGCGTTTTTTTCGCGCGCTTCTAATGGTTGGACTAAAAGAAATTGTGGAATCAAACATTCCCCAAAACTGGCCTTTACCATATGCACCATACCAATCTGCAATTGAATATACTTGTTATTTGCAGTTCATTTTTTAGAGTGCACCCATAAGTATAGATACCCTATTATCAATCAATATAGAAGAGTGTTTTTACTGGTATCAGTAAAACATTAAAAAGCATTTAAAACTTTAAGAA